>JAVJIF010012695.1:0-104304 GCA_038442645.1 Agave tequilana
GAAATCATTCTCAAACCGAGTAAATGCAATCATATGATAATTAAATAGAACAGTTTAAACAAAGAACAAGAGATACTTGTGAACATGATAACTTAATTATATAATAAAACAATCAGTATCGCCTGTGATTATAATCATTTCCGTCTCATACCACTAGTAGCTCATACCGAGTCCATACTCCAGTAGAACTCAATCCGAACTCTGATATACAGATACCATTATTCGAATGAGTAAGTGATTCAATAATACCCGCTCCTAAGATTATTATGTTTGGTAATTAAGTTACTGGTGCAGAAGATGTGTGTCGGAACTCAGTCATACATGTACAAAGATTCATCGATAAGAATAACAAAAATTAATTACAATGTCACAGGAATAGGATCACACAAGTGATAGGCTAGGTATAATAAAAATAATAATCAGTATCGCCTGATATTTCAATAATCCCCTATCAGTGCCTCACATCATTGGCAGTCTATGCTAGAGCGTGTACTCCAGTATAACTCACTCGGATATGATATTTGAGTATTAGTACCTAAACAAAAGGGAGACCAAATATCACATGTTCCCAATACTATTATTGTTTTATAACCGGGTCAATGTTGTGTATTAGGTCTTAATAATAATATGCACTAAGGATGTCTTATCACGTAACACCAGGCGAGACAAGGGGAGGAAGGATTGTTTCTCTTGGGGAATGGATTTTAGAGGTGGCCCCCACCATGTGTGTGGTGTGGCACTTAGTTCCATTAGGGACCGCTAGACGCTAGCATGATCGTGTAAGACATCCTCGTCATTCTGACACCAGGCGGCACATGTTCCATTGGACGTTGGTGTGACCATGCTATTAATGTGAGTGACATGTGAGAGACATGAATACAAGATATAAGAGTACATGAGATACTGTTGGCCCAAAGGCCTTCCACCCTAGTTTTGATGATGATTAACTCATGTAGTTATGTTTACTAATAATCTTGTGATTTTAGTTTCAGATCATGTAACAAGATATTAGTTGGTGATTGCTTCAAAAAGAGGAGTTTGGAAGCCTTCACTTGGTGATTCCCGTGCCCGAGCATCAAGATCATACCTTTGCACTCGGTGGATCACGTTGGGATTGAGTCGACTTGAAGATGGAGGTCAAAGAAGACTTAGGTATCCTAGTTTAGATAGTGTGTTTAGATCCATTTGTAAAGCTTAGTATAGTTGATATGCTCAATTGCACACAAACACACACGTTTTATGTTTGGTGTTTGGTTTTCATGAATAGTTGATCAAAACAAGTTTACATGATTTATATGTATAATAGATGTATTCTAGTTATACATGCATGCTTACATGACTTATACAAACTTATTTTGACTTTCATATTCATGTATTAAAAAATCAAAGTTTGATAAAAAATACAAGTGTTGGTTTTTGATAAAACTTGCAAGACACAAAAATGATTGAATATGTTGATATATGTCTTGAAATTTTTATCACAAGTTTGTTTATCAAAGTAAAATGATAAAACAATTTTTATGGTAATTTTAAAAGAGATAAAAGATTTTCTAAAATATTTTTAACATGTGTTTCTGTTCCAGAACAGTGGTTGACAGGCCAGGTCGGCCGACCGCACGGGTCGACCGCACCTAAGGCCGGTCGACCCATGAGGTCGACCGACGTGCACAAGCCTATGCACGTCTGGCAGACACAGGGACGGTCGGCCGGGCGGCCGACCGGATCTGAGATCAGTGCTTTATTTGGGCGACCGGGCGGTCGACCGGGTTGCCCCAATGGTCACATTTTTGACCGTTGGCGGTCGGTCGGGCCGGCCGACCGGTAGCCTGTCAGGCTGCCAGATCAGCCCAACGGCTAGTTTTCTGATGGGGCTATATATACCCCATCTCTTTGGGGATTTTGACAAGACTTTTAAAAAGAAAAATACTAGAGTTTGTTTTGTGTTTAAACAAGTTTTTAAAAGAGTTTAAGTGCCAAAAAGATTTCATCTTTATTGTTTTTTCAAGGGTTTGGAAAATCAAAGAAAATAGGAATTTGGGATATTTGTATTGGTTTTCATTCTCTATCTTTTACAAGAGTTTTCCCAAGTATTTTCTTTGTTACTTGATTTCCAAAAACGCCTTGATATCCACTTGAGCTATATCTTCTATCCTATTCTATTAGGATCTTTGTTTTTGGTGAAAAAGAGAGTTTGTGGTCTTTGGAACCACTTGTTGTAAAAACCCTCATTTGTTGGTTGCTCCCTCTTTGGTAGAGGTTGAGGTTGTTGTATTGGGTTGGTGTTTGCTCCCTCTTTGGTAGAGGTTGAGGCTTGTGGTTTGCTCCCTCTAGTGAGAGGTGGAGTTTGGTTGTAAACCCTCTTCGGTAGAGGTGGTTGTTGTTGTTGTATTGGCTACGGGCCTACCCTCGGTTGTGAGGTGGTGTTTGAGAGAGGAGTTCGGTACTCCCTTGTTGTAACAAATCCTCCTCGGTGGAGGTTCCCTCGGTGGGAGATAGTGGATTGGAAATCCTACACGGTGGTGTAGGCGGGGATGTAGAGCTAGGGGCTCGAACCTTGAAACATATCTTTGCCTTTGCGTTTGATCCATTGTCTCTCAACTCTCTCTCTCTCTTTATTTGTGCAAAGGATCATTCATATCTTCATATCATTTATTGCTTGTGTTGCCTTGCATATATTCATATTGCCTATTCATCTTATATGCTTGGTTGTTTGTGTGTGCCTCACTTATACTTAACCACAAGAGCTTCACATAGCACCTCAACCCATTCAAGGGGAATCAAGAGGAGTTAGTCCAGAGCCCTTCACGGGGAATTCGGCTACACTTGTGTGTTGTATTAAGTGTGTTGCAAAATGTGCATTAGCTTCCGCATTTAGCGCATTTAGTTTCTAGATTAGCAAGTACACCTATTCACCCCCCCTCTAGGTGTGCTTTCAATTGGCTTTAGAGCACTTTCAATTGTATCAGAGCCAACGCTCCTGATACTTAGGCTTAACATCCTAGGAGTGAGATCCATTTGTTTGCTAATCTATTTTGCATTTGCTTGTTGCACACTCATATAGTTTACCATGGACTTCATGACCCCACCTAGTTTTGACCCTTCTAACATTGTTGTTTGGAAGTATAGGATGTCCATGTACCACAAACCCTAGGACGTAAGGTTCACCTTGCCATTACCAAGGAATCCTACCTTAGTGATAGCAAGCATATAGGGGCCAATGCACAAGCCCTTGAGGCATTAGAAGCACATTATCTAAAGATTATCTTATGAGTGTTTCTAACCTTGATTCCGCTTTTGCAGTGTGGAACAAGTTGACGACAACCACCACCTCCAAGCTTCAAACGCCAATCCAACAAGAAGAGGAGTCTAGTGGAGAATCCGAGTCACAACAATGCTTTATGATCCAAGAGAATGACTCCCTTGAGGTACATTCAGAATCTCAACTAGATAGTTTTGATGCTAGTTCTTCATGTGATGATTATGTTGATCCCCATGCTTTGAATGAAGAACTATCTATAGTTTGTGAAAAATTAATTGAAAAATATAATTTGTTGAAAAAGAAGACTTTTGCTTTTACTAAAGAAAATGAAAAATTGTCTTCTAAACTTGATTGTATTTTGCAAGAGAAGGTTGAGGTCTATAATGCAAGGGATTCATTGAGATCTCAACTAGACCTTGCACTAAAAGAAAATGATTTGTTGAAAAATAAAAATGATTGTGAAAATATTTTGAAGAAAAATGAAAACTTGTCTTCAAAAATTGATTTTGTTTTAAAGGAGAATAGTTTTGAAAACAAAAATTATTTCTATTTCAAAAGATTTAGATATGTGTTTAAAGAAAAATATGTTTTGCAAAATAAGATTGATGCACATGTTTGCCATGCTAGGGTAGTATCACACACTTCACCTATTGCATGCCACACTTCTTCTTTGATCAACAATGATATATCCATGCTTAAAAGAAGGTTGATTGTTTGGGCTCCACTATGAGCCAATGTGCCATGAACCACTCACAGTTGGAAAACTTGGTTCGAAAGAAACAAGTTTCATCCTTTATGCATGCACACCCTCCACGGCATACACATGCTCCACACGGACACACCCATCACAAGTATGCTCATGCGTACACTTGTACACATTGTGGACGTATGGGCCACCTTATTAAATTTTGTTATGATAGATTACATGTTTCAAATTTAGCAAACAAGTTTGTTTGGGTTAGAGAAGGTACTAACCCCCATGGACCCAATAAGAGATGGGTACCAAAGACCACCCCTAGAGTTTTGATGTAGGTGTGGGCTCTCACATGACGTGAGAGTAATGGCACCTTGGAGTGGATGCGTTTCAAGCTTAAAGGAAATCATTTGGATGCATCACTTTCAAGGGATGTTTGGTGGAGAGGACCACCATGTTTTGGAGACTTGGAAAGTTACCTTCTAGGTTTTGGTAACGATTCCTAACTCCTAATTTTTATTTACATGCTTTTCATTTATCATATATAGCATGTTTTATTGTTTGTAGATTATTATGATAATGCCATGTTTATTGAATCCTTGACATACATGTTTAGCATTTTGAGACACCCATGTTTAATATGGTCTATTATTTTGTGTTCTCACCGTTTGTTTAGCTATCATGTTTATCATAGGTTTAATAACATGTGAATTTGCATAATAATCATGTTTATATTTTTCATGTTAATTTATATCCCGTTTTATGCTTCATGAGTTGATTACATGTTTAGATGTTAGTTTTCATTAATACTAGGATTTATACTTGTACATATAGTGGGCCACAAATAAATCTATATATGTTTGTGCTTGAATGCTTATTTGAACCCATTAGATGTGCTAGTATAGTCTAATTTTGATGATCCATACATTTTAAACTTGTATTCCTATGTTTGGATTTGTTTTATGAGTTTTCATTTCATGTATATGTTTATTTTGCCAAACTTTAAGATATACATGTATACCCTTTGAGTCATTTGCCTTCATGCAAATCTATATGGACTCAATTGTGTTTAGGATATGTATGCATACTTATTGTGTTGACAATTCATACATATACCTTGAAATAAAATTTGTTTTAATGAAAATTTAGTTATTCATGTTTTCATGAATTTATGTTTAACTTCATGTATATGTCTATTTTATCCAAACTATTGTTATACATATACATCCTTTAAGCCACGTGCCTTCATGCATATATCTTTGTGGACTCGTTGTGTTTGGATATGTATGTATACCTTAGTTTGTATAAGACATACATATACCTTGAAGATTAAATAAGTTTTTGATGATTTTCATTGTTTCAAGGAATTTTGAGCCTAATTGGAAATTTCATAATGCCATGTCACACATTACTTGTACACTCACCATTTTTTTAAGATATTTCTCATGAGTATGTTTTCATGAGCATGTATGGACTTTATTGAATATTGAGTGTTTTTATGTGCTATGTGATTTACATGTGTTTTATGAAAATTATTTTTAGTTTATTCCTTACTTGAAGGCTTTCGTACTAGTTTAAAAGATTTTCCATTTAACTAGTTACGGTATTCTTCATTTGGTAGCGTTTTTCAAACAAAGCTTATTTCAAATCTATTTTTGAAAACCCCTACCTTCTAATGGGAGGTTGAATGGGAGATCATGTTCATGTATGCTTTAAAATAAAAATCATTTAAAACTTGAACCTTGATTGGGTGGTAGATTATATGAGATATACACTTGATCATTATTGTTATTTAAATTGGTATCATTGAATTCTTTCAATTGGTATCAATCTTGACATTTCTTGTATAACTCATATATGTTTGTATGTATGTATGCTTTCATTTAAAGAATATCAATTTCAATTGGTATCTATTTTCCATACAATATATATTTGTGTTTATACTAAGCTTGAGTTTCAATTTTATTTCAATTGATTACTTTTAAATTGGTATCAAGCCTACGTATTATTTTAGTTGGTATTTCATAAAGGGGGAGAAAATTGATTTTGTATTTCAATTGGTATTTGTACTCCATACTTTATGATTGAAAATTCAAATTTAGTATCATATGTTCAAAATGAAAAATATTTACAATTGGTATCAAAATTTGTGTTTAGACATTCAAAATTTATTATGTTTAATTTCAATTGGTATCAAGATTTTCATGTGTTTTGCTTAAAATTGGTATCAATATTTTTTTATTTGTTTACTTTCAATTGATATCAAGTTGCTTCATTGACATATTTTCAATTGATATCTTAATTGATTGTCACCCCTAATTGGTTTTGTTTTTGTTTTAGACAAAAAGGGGGAGAAAAATGTATTGATTTAGTTTTGCTTTTACCCTTTATTGATGATTGATTCTTTGTATTAAAAAGGGTGAGAAGATTTTGTTTTGATTTGATTGTTTACCCCTTTGTTGATGATTGACAAAAAGGGGGAGAAAGATATTGAGTTTGTTTGAGATTTATATATGCATAGTTGTGTTTTTGCATATATTAAGTTTAATTTAGTTTAATTTTAATTGGTATCTATAATTTAGTTTAATTTAATTGGTATCTAGAGCTTATTTTGTTTTTAATCATTTCATTGGTATCTAGAACCTTTTTATTGTTTATGCATATCTATGTATGAATTCATGTTTAAGAGCTTTCATTGCATATCTATTGTTTATTTGTTTATGCATGAGTTAAGGGGGAGCTTCTTTGAAGCTTAACTTTAATCCATGCATATATAACTCCATGAGTTTTGTCATCATCAAAAAGGGGGAGATTGTTGGCCCAAAGGCCTTCCACCCTAGTTTTGATGATGATTAACTCATGTAGTTATGCTTACTAATAATCTTGTGATTTTAGTTTCAGATCATGTAACAAGATATTAGTTGGTGATTGCTTCAAAAAGAGGAGTTTGGAAGCCTTCACTTGGTGATTCTCGTGCCCGAGCATCAAGATCATACCTTTGCACTCGGTGGATCACGTTTGGGATCGAGTCGACTTGAAGATGGAGGTCATCAAGAAGACTTAGGTATCCTAGTTTAGATAGTGTGTTTAGATCCATTTGTAAAACTTAGTATAGTTGATATGCTCGAGTGCACACAAACACACACGTTTTATGTTTGGTGTTTGGTTTTCATGAATAGTTGATCAAAACAAGTTTACATGGTTTATATGTATAATAGATGTATTCTAGTTATACATGCATGCTTACATGACTTATACAAACTTATTTTGACTTTCATATTCATGTATTGAAAAATCAAAGTTTGATAAAAAATACAAGTGTTGGTTTTTGATAAAACTTGCAAGACACAAAAATGATTGAATATGTTAATATATGTCTTGAAATTTTTATCACAAGTTTGTTTATCAAAGTAAAATGATAAAACAATTTTTATGGTAATTTTAAAAGAGATAAAAGATTTTTTAAAATATTTTTAACATGTGTTTCTGTTTCAGAACAGTGGCTGACAGGCCAGGTCGGCCGACCGCACGGGTCGACCGCATCTAAGGCCGGTCGACCCATGAGGTCGACCGACGTGCACAAGCCTGTGCACGTCTGGCAGACACAGGGACGGTCAGCCGGGCGGCTGACCGGATCTGAGAACAGTGCTTTATTTTGGTCGACCGGGCGGTCGACCGGGTTGCCCCAACGGTCACATTTCTGACCGATGGCGGTCGGCCGGGCCGGCCGACGGTAGCCTCTCAGGCTGCCAGATCAGCCTAACGGCTAGTTTTCTGATGGGGCTATATATACATCTCTTTGGGGATTTTGACAAGACTTTTAAAAAGAAAAATACCAGAGTTTGTTTTGTGTTTAAACAAGTTTTTAAAAGAGTTTAAGTGCCAAAAAGATTTCATCTTTATTATTTTTTTCAAGGGTTTTGGAAAATCAAAGAAAATAGGAATTTGGGATATTTGTATTGGTTTTCATTCTCTATCTTTTACAAGAGTTTTCTCAAGTATTTTCTTTGTTACTTGATTTTTAAAAACACCTTGATATCCACTTGAGCTATATCTTCTATCCTATTCTATTAGGATCTTTGTTTTTGGTGGAAAAGAGAGTTTGTGGTCTTTGGAACCACTTGTTGTAAAAACCCTCATTTGTTGGTTGCTCCCTCTTTGGTAGAGGTTGAGGTTGTTGTATTGGGTTGGTGTTTGCTCCCTCTTTGGTAGAGGTTGAGGCTTGTGGTTTGCTCCCTCTAGTGAGAGGTGGAGTTTGATTTGTAAACCCTCTTCGGTAGAGGTGTTGGTTATTGTTGTATTGGTTACGGGCCTACCCCTCGGTTGTGAGGCGGTGTTTGAGAGAGGAGTTCGGTACTCCCTTGTTGTAACAAATCCTCCTCGGTGGAGGTTCCCTCGGTGGGAGATAGTGGATTGAAAATCATACATGGTGGTGTAGGCGGGGATGTAGAGCTAGGGGCTCGAACCTCAAAACAATCTTTGCCTTTGCGTTTGATCTATTGTCTCTCAACTCTCTCTCTCTCTCTCATTTATTTGTGCAAAGCATCATTCATATCTTCATATCATTTATTGCTTGTGTTGCCTTGCATATATTCATATTGCTTATTCATCTTATATGCTTGGTTGTTTGTGTGTGCCTCACTTATACTTAACCACAAGAGCTTCACATAGCACCTCAACCCATTCAAGGGGAATCAAGAGGAGTTAGTCCAGAGCCCTTCACGGAGAATTCGGCTACACTTGTGTGTTGTATTAAGTGTGTTGCAAAATGTGCATTAGCTTCCGCATTTAGCGCATTTAGTTTCTAGATTAGCAAGTACACCTATTCACCCCCCCTCTAGGTGTGCTTTCAATTGGCTTTACAGCACTTTCTGATACAAGATCACTATATATAACAGGATATCAATTAATAAATTTCTGTAATGTGATAATCATGAGTCCGATGATAACTTTAGCAAGTACCGGGTGATAACATGTCAAGTGCTAGGCGACAGAAGATACATAATAACCCGACAACTACATGATCTCAGTTATAGATAAGAGTATAAAAGTTATTTCAAACTCTTCACAATCATAATTATAATATTAATATAGTCTAACTATAGCAATCAAGCGGAGCTAGTAAGCGAGGGAATAAAGTTAGTGAGCTGCTCTAGATTCTAAACTCATTCTGGCTAGAGATCGTGGTGAAGCGACATTGAGAGTGTCAAGCTAACACAGAAGGAGAAGCTACTCTTACGGTACGACTAATGTACACGGTGAAGCGATGTTGAAAACGTTAAGCTAGCACTCATACAGAAGCTATACTCATGGCATAGCTAAACACATGATTGAATTGAGCGACATGATGCTATACTATCGCATACGACGGAGCTACGCTAAACGAGTTTAGCTATAAAGCGATGGGCGCAAAGCTCGCCTCCCAGCGGAGCTATATGAAAACTCAGAGACTGAGTGAGAACCATGCAGTGGTTAAGCTCGCTCCCTGCAGCTACCACTGAACTCAGAGCGTATAAGGCCAATTCCTATTGAATAGCCCAGGAACTGAGCTAGCCCGGAATTCGAGTGGATACGTGTCGAAGTGTAGTACCAAACACGTATACACATGCAGTAAAGACAGAGCAAATAACAAAGAATAAGAGAGCAGACATGCGAAGCTATGCAGTGCTGGGGTAAGACCAGCGAGCAACGTTAAATCGCTAAAATGCATGGCGGAGATATACACATGTGACGGGAAGAGTGTCTAACCATTACATCAATCATGCACGACAAAACTCTCGCTCAAGCGAATCTAACGAATAGGCGCTGAGTGCTAAGCTCACTGTCCAGACGTGAGTAGTTTAAGAGAAACCGTGAATCGGTTGAGCCTGAAGGCTGAGTGAGAGCCCGGAGGCTAAACGTAGCTAGGAGGCTAGGTATGTTCCTACAGAAGTGTTAGTACCAATTACACATCGTAGTAAAGCAGTAATAGAATGATATCACAGGTTGTATATATGTACAAGTATTTAGCTACACTAATACAAGCATTTGTCATATCGATACAATACAACAGTCCGCAGAGATACTAATACAGCCCAGAAAATACAAATACAGCAACACAAAAATACAAAAACATCGACCCAAAATACAAGACACCTGTCAGAGTAGGGAAATATAGAAAAGTGCTCGCCCAATATAAAATGTAGTACTCGCCTAAACAAAGAATAGTACTTGCCCAAAATAAAGAATATAACTCACCCAAGTAACGAATAGCACTCGCCTAAATCTGGAATTGGCACGTGCACTGAAGAACACAATGGCATGTACGTGCTTCTCTCTAAGAGAGAGAAAAGAGGAGAGAAACCTAAAGAGAGTAAGTTAGAGAGAGAAAGAGATAAATAGAAAAAGAGAGAGAAGTATGTGATAGAGAGAATGCGAGAGAAGGGGGAGAGCTCGGAGAGGGAGAATGAACTAGAGAGGGGAAAGTTAGAGAGAACGAAAGAGATTGAGAGAAAGAGAGATCTGGAGAGAGAGAGAAAGAGAGAAAACGAGAAAGAGAGAGAGAGAGAATAAGAACCAGGAGAGAGAGGGAGAACGCAGAGAAAGAGGGAGTGTTTAGAGGAGAGACTGAGAATTGTAGGGGGAGTTGTCACTGGGGGCTCTGGGTGGGTCGGTGGCGCTGCCGGCGGCGTTGGGCGCGCGACAAAGGAAAGGGAGAAGGAAAGGGGTGCAAGTGGTAGTTGATGGTGACGTTGATGGAGGTGGAGGAGTCATGGTGGTGGCCAGGTTGTTGAGGGGCGATGGCGAAGGAGATGGTGGCATGGCTGGGTGCACGTGGTGGGCGGCGGCTGGGTGCAGGTGGTGGCGAATGCCAGGAAGTTGGTAGGGATAATGGTAGTAGAGGTATTTGGTGGTGTAGTTGGAAAGGTGGAGAGGGTGGGTTGCATGGTGGCACCGAGGTTAGGTACTGGTGGTTGCTGGCTAGTGGCATGGGTGGTGGTGCTATTGGCCGGAGCTAGCCGGGGATGGACGGAGAACGTGAGAGAGGAGGGTGCTTAGGAGGTGAGTGAGTGAATGTGAGTGTGTGAGTGTGAAAGATAGAAGAGGGGGAGTTGGTGAGAAAGGGAGTTGGTAATTGAGGGAAATGGAGGTGGCCTAGGAGGAGTTGGGGTGCCAGCAGAGTTAGGTGGAGAAGTTGGGTGCGTTGGGGAAGGAGAAAGGAAAAAAAAGGAAAAGGAAAAGGAAAAAAGAAAGAAAAAAGAAAGGAAAAGAAAAGAAGGAAAGGAAAGGAAAGGAAAAAAAATTTAGAAAATAAAATAACAAAAGGAATTGGAAATTTTAGGAGAAGAAAGAGAGTGGAGATGGGAAAAGCGAGAAAAGAAAAAGAAATAAATTTAATAATATAATTATTTTCTTTGGGTGAATTTTGACTAATTTAGAATAATCCCCAAAAATTCTCAAAAATGAAAAAAATATTATGTTAAGGGCACTGTGAATCAGATTCAAGAAATTCCATCCATTTTATAAATTAAAATTCCTGAAATCAATCAGCGATATCGGTCGACGTCGGTTTTGAAGATTCTGTAAATAATTCAGAAAAATTTCAGAAAATTATGAAAAATCTAAAATATTGAAAAATTGTATTTAAAACTGAAATTGATCAAATCTGACTACTATAAAGTCAAATCAAGTAGTACACTGGGATCAGGTCCTTAGTTCAAACTCGGGCTGACTCTGAGTCCAGAAATTCGGATCCGATACCAAAAGATAATATAAATAATCACAATAATACGTAGAAAAATCAAAAAATATGATAAAAAATCAGAACATATCTTGGTACGTATTTTGGGAATGAAATGTTTCAATCTACCCATCTCATAAAAATTTCGTTCTCGAAATTTCGATAAGGAAGGAGATGAACACGAAAGAGGCAATGATGATGATGACAATATGATAAAGGAGAAGTGATAAAAAAAATCACCAACTCAGGTGACAAAATTTGGGTGGCGATCACGGAGACACTATCGAGACTCCTACTCTGGGCTCTGGGACACTAGTGGTGCTGGAAGTGCCGGTGGAGTCGGTGCAGTACCTTTGGTCTTCCTGAATGGACAACTGCTCTTTAAATGATCTCTTGACCCACATACGAAGCATAACTTATTTGCTTTTTGGCTATCACGTCGGAGATGTCTGCGCCTCTAACAATACCTGCATATTACCTGCTAAGGGGGAAGGAGGAAACGTTGATTCACTGTCTTGTCTAGTGTCTAGTTCTCGTTCTTCTTCTTTGGTCCTTATTTCCCATCACGAGCTATGGCGAGAATTCGTGAACATACCTTCACCTGCTGCTGTTAACACACTACCGTGTTCTGGAGTCCTCCTATCCGGTCATTGTCTTGTTGGCCCAGAGGCCTTCCACTCTAGTTTTGATGATGATTAACTCATGTAGTTATGTTACTAATAATCTTGTGATGTTTAGTTTCAGATCCTTAATCAAGATATTAGTAGGTGATTAGCTTCAACAAAGGTGTTTTGGAGCTTCTCACATGGTGTTTCAAGAGCCCGAGCATCTAGATCATATATAGCACTCGTTGGAGTCAAGCTCGATGGATCACGCTTTGGATCGAGTCGGCTTGAAAATGGAGTTCATCAAGAAGACTTCGGTACCTAGTTTAGTTCTTATGTTTTAGATCCATTTTTAAAGAATAGATAGTGTGATATGCTCAAGTTCACAACACACACACGTTTTATGTTTTGGATATTGAATTTCGATTTTTGGTTTAACTGATATTGGTTTTCATGAATAAATATAAAATCAAAATAAGTTTACTTGGTTTTATGTATATTAGATTCTTTCTATATACATGTATGCTTCATATCTTAGACAAACTTATTTTGATATGCCTATTCATGTATTTTAGGTTTTGTGTTTTAACAAAACATATTTTCGGATTTATTGTCAAAAACATGGATATATATATGTTTCATGTATATTGGACTTATGTCCATATGCAACATGCTTCAAAGTGTTTAAGTATCATGTTTTTGTATTTGGATGAGTTTTGGACAAAGCGTATTTTCAATTCAAAAATTCAAGTTTGGAAAATACGGTTTTTGGTTTTCGGCAAAATTTGTAAGTGACAAAAATGGTTCAAAAAGTTTGAAATTATGTTGAAATTTTTCACATAAGTTTGTATATCAACGTATTATGATAAAACTATTTTGTGGATTTTAAGGAATTTATGGATTTTTTAGAATATTTTAAACCAAGTTTTTCTGTCCCTAGCAGCCTTCTGCCAGGCTTTGGCGGTCGACAGGGACGGTCGACTGGACCCAGAGACGGTCGACCGGAGCGGTCGACCGACGTGCACAAAATGTGCACGCTGGCCAGCCACTTGGGCCGGTCGACGAGCGGTCGACCGACTGCAAGTACCCCACTCTCGGGTGGGGGCGGTCGACGACCGGTCGACCGTAAGGCTTGGGCGGTCGACCGGGCGGTCGACCGGCCAGAGAGCATTTGCTCTCTGGATTGGGATTGTCAACCGGGCGGTCGACCGGAGAGCTCCAATGGTCAAATTTTTGACCGTTGGCGGTCGACTGGGCCGGTCAACCGCCAGCCACCAGGGCTGAAAAACAGCCCCAACGGCTAGTTTTGTATGGGGGCTATATATACCCCATTTAGGGGACTGTTTTGATAAGTTTTTTAGAGGTAAAAATTTCTATACTCTCCAGTGTTTTTACAAGTTTTTAAAAGTGTTTTAGAGCTTAAAGATTTCATCTTTATTTTGTTTTCAAGGGTTTGGAAAAATCAAAGAAAAATAGGGATTTGGGATATTGCTTTAGATCTTCATTTCTATCATATTACAAGTGTTTTCCCAAGTAGTATTTTTCCTTGTTATTTGATTTCCAAAATACCTTGATTTCCACACTTGAGCTATCATTCTATCCTCTCTATAGGATCTTTTGTTTTGTGGAAAAAGAAGTTGTTTGTGGTCTTTGTGATCACCTTGTTGTACCCTCCTTTATTTGTTGTATCCCTCTTTGGTAGAGGTTGATTTGGAGTGGTAGTTAGCTCCCTCTTTGATAGAGGTTGAGGTTTGCTCCCTCTAGTAAGAGGTGGAGTTTGGATTTGTATCCCTCTTTGTGAAGAGGTGAATTGTGGTTGTTGACTAAGGGCCTACCCCTCTTGTGTGAGGTGGTGTTTGTGTTGCCTCGGTGGAGGTTGTATTGCTTGAGAGAGGAGTTCGGTACTCCTGGTTATTGTATTGCCCCAAAATCCTCGATGGAGGTTCCCTATGTAGGAGTCCTAGGTGGACAAATTAGTGGATTGGAAATCCTTCTCGGTGAAGGCGGGGACGTAGAGCTTGGTGCTCGAACCTCGAAACATATCTTGTTGTTTGCGTTTGATCCATTGACTAACTCTCTCTTTATATTGCCTTGCATCTTTTCATATTGCTCATTTATATTATATGCTTGGCTTGTTTGTGTGTGACTTGTGCTTAACCACGAGAGCTTCATATAGGGGCCGTTTGTTTCGCGTAAAACTTCGCAATTCGTAAATGACTTACTACCCAGTTACAAGTACGGTGTTTGTTTGGACCGTAATTCGTAAAGACTTACGTAACTCAACTAACACTCACTTGCAACCCAGTTACCACTCACTTACAGCCCAGTTACAGTTAATTGTGGTCATACAAATTTGTAATATTTTTTTTATTAATATTAAAAATTTTTAATATTTAACTTTTTAAATTTATTTGCAGAGTTAAAACTTTTAAAATCACCAATAGTTAATTTTGTGGTCAACTTTTCACTTACGACTTATACATTACGACAACCAAACACCGTAAAGTACAATACACTTCCCACTTACAATTTTATATTACCAACCAAACACCGTAAAATTACATACATGTAACTCATTTACAATTGTAAAAGACTTACAATTACAACTACGAATTACGGCCAGTTACGACAACCAAACAGACCCATAGCGCCTCAACTCTTATTCAAAGGAATCAAGAGGAGTTAGTCCAGAGCCCTTCACCGGGAATTCGGCTACACTCGTTAGTTGCATTAAGTATAGTTGCAATTAGTTTTAATTTCCGCATTTAGTTCATTAGATTAGCGGTATACCTATTCACACCCCCTCTAGGTGTACCTTGAATTAGTATCAGAGCCTACGCTCCTGATATTTGGTTTAACCACCTAGGAGTGTGATCTTGGCTTGCTAATCTATCATTTGCATTTGCACGTATATTGTTTACACACACTCATGGATTGCTTGTCACCTCCCATGTTTGATGTATCCAACATTGACATGTGAAAATTTAGGATGTCCATGTATTTAAAAACCCTAGGCTTGCATGTTTTCCTTGCCGCTACCAAGAAATCCTATCTTGGTAATAGCAAGCATATAGAGGCCAATGCACAAGCCCTTGAGGCACTTAGAAGCACGCTTAATAAAGAATATCTTATGCTTGTTTCTAACTGTGATTCCGCCTTTACAGTGTGGAACACATTGACCTCCTCCAAGCTTCAATTGCCAATCCAACCGGAGGATGAATCTAATAGAGAATCCGAGCAACAATGCTATATGGTCCAAGGGAATGACTCCCTTGAGGTATACTCGGAAACTCAATTGATAGTGATGATCCTAGTTCTTTATGTGATGAGAATATTGATGCCAATGCCTTGAATGAAGAACTTTCTATTGTGTGTGAAAAACTATTAGAAAATATAATCTTTTAAAAAAGAAGAGTTTTGAACTTAATAAAGAAAACAAGGATTTATATTCAAGACTTGATTTGGTTTTACAAGAGAAAGAAGAGATTTCTAGTGAAAGTGACTCACTTAAATCTCAACTAGACCTTACCCTAAAAGAAAATGAATTTTTGAAATCTAAAAATGATTGTAATGATATTTTGAAGAAAAATGAAAAATTGTCTTCAAAGTTGACTTTGTTGTAAAAGAGAATGATTCTTTGAAAATGAAAATTGCTTCAATTTCAAAGGATTAGAAGATTATTTAAAGAAAAATATTGTTTTGAAAAATGATATAGATACACATGTTTGCCATGCTAGTGTAGGTTCACCTAGCTCACCTATTGCATGCCACACTTCTTCTTTAATTAAAAATGACATAAAATTGATAAAGAAGAATATGGATTATTTGGACTCCACTGTGAGCCAATGTGCTTTGAACCATACACGCTTGGAATCTTTGGTTTGAAAGAAACAAGTTCCATCTTTGCATGCACACCATCCACGGCATACACATGCTCCTCACGGTCACACCCATCACATGTATGCTCATGTGTACACTTGTACACATTGTGGACGTAAGGGCCACCTTGCTAAGTTTTGTTATGATCGTATACATAATGTAAATTTAGCAACTAAATTTGTTTGGGTTAGGAAAGGAACTAACCCCCATGGACCCAAAAGAGTATGGGTACCAAAGACCACTCCTATTGTATTTGATGTAGGCGTTGGCTCTCGCATGACGTGAGAGTTATGGTGCCTTGAGGTGGATGCGTTCCGAGCTTCATGAGGATTATTTGGATGCATCACCTTCAAGGGAAGTTTGGTGGGAGGACCACCTTGTTTTGGGAAACTAGAGAGGTGCCTTCATCGGTTTTGGTATCGATATCGAACTCCCGTTTATATTTATATGCTTTCCACATTATTGAGTTTTAGCATGTTTTGATTAGTATGTTAAATGCCATGATTATTAGATCTTTGACATGCATGTATAGCACTTGAGATCACCCATGTTTATATGGATCCATATTTAATGTGTTCTCACCATTATTTAGCTATTATGTATATCACAGATCTAATGCATGTGCATTTGTCATAATAATCATATGTATGTTTATGAGTTTTTGTTTTGATTTTTTATGCTTCTTGATTTGATTACATGTTTGGATGTTTGTTTTCATTAAGACTTGGATATATACTTGTACAACTAATGAGCCACAAATAGATTATTACATGTTTGTGCTTGAACGCTCATTTGTACTTATTAGATGTACTAGTATAGCCTAGTTTTGATGATTCATGCATTTTGACTTGTATTCCCATTTTTATACATGTTTTCCATGTTTACATGTTTAACTTCATGTATATGTCCATCTTGTCTAAACTATTGACTATACATGTACATCCTTGAGCCACGTGCCTTCATGCATATACATTGGTGGACTCGTTATATTTAGGGATATGTATGTATACTTTTTGTTTTGTCAAAACATACATATGCCTTGAAGTATAAATTGCTTTTAATGAAAATTTAGTTTTTGACGATTTTCATGTTTTCACGTTTAAAGGAATTTCAATTGAGCTTGATTGCATATTTTCATGATAATGTGTTTCACATATATCTTGTACACTCACCTCATTTATTGTTTTCTCATGATTTTATTTTCATGAGTATGATATGGGCTTTATGAATTTTGAATGTTTAGTGACCATGTGGTTTACATGTTTTTTCATGAAATATAATTTTTTTATTCCTTACTTGAAGGATTTCGTACTACTTTACAAATTTTTTTTATAACTAGTTCGTATTCTTCATTTGGTAGAGTTTTCAAACATACTATATTTTCAAACCTATTTTTTTTGAAAACCCTACCCGTTCACGGGCAGTTGGTTAGGCGACCATGCCTTGTATACTCTTATATTGAAAATCATTTTAAACATGTGCATGAAATGGGTGGAAGATATTATGATTTATACACTTGATCTTATTATAGTTTCAATTGGTATCATTGGATTTTTTTTTCAATTGGTATCAATATCGACATTCCGTTGTATACTCATATATGTTTTATTTGTACTCAATGATATCACAAATTTTAGTTTTGCAAAATCAAGCTTAGCATAACCCAAAACTTGATTTTTAATATCTATCGTGTTTCAATTGATTAGTTTTCAATTGGTATCCTAATACAAGCTTATGCATCATTTTAGTTGGTATTTCATAAAGGGGGAGAAAATTCGTATTTCATCTTTCAATTGGTATTTTGTTTACCACTGGTTTTATTTTCCACTCCCATGTTTTATGATGAAAAATGATTGAAAAATTAATATTGATTTTTAATTTGGTATCATATGCTTATAAAGAAAAATACCTTCAATTGGTATCAAGATGTTATTTGTTTACTTACAATTGGTATCAAAAAAAAATTTTTACTATCAATTGGTATATGTTTTCATTTTGGTATAAAAATGTTGATTGAGATTTGTTTTCAATGCCTTATTTACTTTCAATTGATACTGACATTTCATAAATTTTTTATATGTTCACTTTCAATTGGTATCATAATGCACTACATTGACATATTTTAATTGGTATCATATTGGTTTTGATTTTACTCCTTTGTTGATGATTGACAAAAGGGGGGAGAATATTTGAGTTTATATGCATGTTTTATATGCATCTAGAAACATAGTTTTATTTTTATTGATATCAAGAGCCTTACTTATTTTTGGTATCAAGAGTGTTATTTAAAGAACATGTTTATGAAAAAGAAGAAATAATTTTTTTTGGTATCAAAAGCATGTTTTATTATTTGGTAATAAAATTTTACCTTTCAATTAGTATCAAAAGCATGTTTTATTATTTGGTTTGTTTTTTATCTTTCAATTAGTATCAAGAACATGTTTTATACATTTCATTGTTTTATGCATGTCTATACATTTTCATGTTTAATATTAATTACATATATTTATTGTTTATTACTATGCATGAGTTAAGGGGGAGCTTCTTTGAAGCTTAACTTTAATCCATGCATATATAACTCCGTGAGTTTTATCATCATCAAAAAGGGGGAGATTATTGGCCCAGAGGCCTTCCACTCTAGTTTTGATGATGATTAACTCATGTAGTTATGTTTACTAATAATCTTGTGATGTTTACTTTCAGATCCTTAATCAAGATATTAGTAGGTGATTAGCTTTAACAAAGGTGTTTTGGAGCTTCTCACATAGTGTTTCAAGAGCCCGAGCATCTAGATCATATATAGCACTCGTTGGAGTTAAGCTCGATGGATCACGGTTTGGATCGAGTCGGCTTGAAGACGGAGTTCATCAAGAAGACTTCGGTACCTAGTTTAGTTCTTATGTTTTAGATCCATTTGTAAAGAATAGATAGTGTGATATGCTCAAGTTCACAACACACACACGTTTATATTTTGGATATTGGTTTTCGGTTTTGGTTTAACCGATATTGGTTTTCATTGATAGATATTAAATCAAAATAAGTTTACTTGATTTTATGTATATTAGATTCATTCTATATACGTAATATGCTTCATATCTTAGACAAACTTATTTTGATATGCCTATTCATGTGTTTTAGGTTTGTGTTTTAACAAAACATATTTTCGGATTTATTGTCAAAAACATGGATATATATATGTTTCATGTATATTGGACTTATGTCCATATGCAACATGCTTCAAAGTGTTTAAGTATCATGTTTTTGTATTTGGATGAGTTTTGGACAAAGCGTATTTTCAATTCAAAAATCCAAGTTTGGAAAAAACGATTTTTGATTTTCGACAAAATTTATAAGTCACAAAAATGGTTCAAAAAGTTTGAAATTTGTGTTAAAATTTTTCACACAAGTTTGTATATCAATGCATTATGCTAAAACTATTTTGTGGATTTTTAAGGAATTTATGGGATTTTTTAGAATATTTTAAACCAAGTTTTTCTGTCCCTAACAGCTTTCTGTCAGGCTCTGGCGGTCGACCGGACCCAGAGACGGTCGACCGGACCGGTCGACCGACGTGCACAAAACATGCACACTGGCCAGCCACTTGGGCTGGTCGACCGACTGCAATACCCCACTCTCGGGTGGGGGCGGTCGATCGACCAGTCGACCGTAAGGCATGGGCGGTCGACTGGGCGGTCGACCGGCCAGAGAGCATTTGCTCTCTGGATTGGGACGGTCGACCGAGCGGTCGACCGGAGAGCTCCAACGGTCAAATTTTTGACCGTTGGCGGTCGACCGGGCCGGTCGACCGCCAGCCGCCAGGGCTGAAAAACAGCCCCAACGGCTAGTTTTGTATAGGGGCTATAAATATACCCCATTTAGGGGACTGTTTTGATAAGTTTTTAGAGGCAAAAATTTCTATACTCTCCAGTGTTTTTACAAGTTTTTAAAAGTGTTTTAGAGCTTAAAGATTTCATCTTTATTTTGTTTTCAAGGGTTTGGAAGAATCAAAGAAAAATAGGGATTTGGGATATTGCTTTAGATCTTCATTTCTATCATATTACAAGTGTTTTCCCAAGTATTTTTCCTTGTTATGATTTCTAAAACACCTTGATTTTCACACTTGAGCTATCATTCTATCCTCTCTATAGGATCTTTTGTTTTGTGAAAAAGAAGTTGTTTGTGGTCATTGTGATCACCTTGTTGTACCCTCCTTTATTTGTTGTATCCCTCTTTGGTAGAGGTTGATTTGGAGTGGTGGTTAGCTCCTTCTTTGGTAGAGGTTGAGGTTGTGGTTTGTTCCCTCTAGTGAGAGGTGGAGTTTGAATTTGTATCCCTCTTGTGAAGAGGTGAACTATGGTTGTTTGGCTAAGGGCCTACCCCTCTTGTGTGAGGTGGTGTTTGTGTTGCCTCGGTGGAGGTTGTATTAGTTGAGAGAGGAGTTTCGGTACTCTTAGTTATTATTGTATTGCCTCAAAATCCTCGGTGGAGGTTCCCTGTTTGGAGTCCTAGGTGGACAAGTTAGTGGATTGGAAATCCTTCTCGAGAAGGCGGGGACGTAGAGCTTGGTGCTCGAACCTCGAAACACATCTTGGTTTTTGCGTTTGATCCATTAACTCTAACTCTCTCTCTCTTTATATTGTGCCTTGCATCTTTTCATATTGCTCATTCATATTATATGCTTGGCTTGTTTGTGGTGTGCCTGCCTCACTTGTGCTTACCACGAGAGCTTCATATAGCGCGTCAACTCTTATTCAGAGGAATCAAGAGGAGTTAGTCCAGAGCCCTTCACTGGGAATTCGGCTACACTCGTTGGTTGCATTAAGTGTAGTTGCAATTAATTTAATTTCCGTATTTAGTTCATTAGATTAGCAGTACACCTATTCACCCCCCTCTAGGTGTACCTTCATGTCTCCCACTAGAGCCATCACGAAAAGTGCCAGAATCATTACGCTTTCCCTGTCTTTCATTCCTGAGTTGGTCGAAAGATAATAAGAAGGAATTGGAAAGTGAAAAGATGCGGGAAAGAGAAACTGGAGAGTGAAAAGATAGAAGAGTCACAAGGTTCAAAGAAAGGATCACAGAAAAGAGGAACTAGAAAGTGGAAAGATAGAAGGAATTCAAGGAATGGGTATCAAGGAAATAATGGATAACATCGTACTTGTGACTGGAATATATAGCCATGACTCGTATAACCAAGTTGCACTCTAATTTCACATTAATTTGCCGACTGGTTGTACTAAAGGTCAAAACTTAGGCTCTTGTACCATCCTATAACGTCCTAATCGCGCGAGTACCGAGACATTACTGCGATGTATATATGCAGGAAGAGAATACCCTCATGTATATATATGCTAAGTATCAGCACAGTACAAGTGTCAGAGTACGAAGTATGTGGTATTATACATTCCAAAATAATATTACAAGTATTCAGTTATGACAGACCGTGATTTAATATTACATCACTAATTGGTGCAAAAATATGATTAACAAGGTACAAAAGACTAGGAGATGCTTACGAGTTGCAAAAAGAGAATCTCGCGAGTCGATCAAGGCATAACAGGCTAGGAAGCATCTACTGTCAATCCACCACGCTTCCTCCGTGCAAAGGATCTCCACAGAAAAGCCCACTATGCTCCACACTTCGGGATCTGGACAAGCTGATCCAAGGTTGTCAAAACAACCCAACGAGTACTTAAAATAAAGCCAAGTGGCGTGCACAGGAAATCACACATGTATCGAGAAGTGTGTCGTGTATTCAAGTCATGCAAGCATGGAATAATTACATTAAACAAATAAACATGAAATTATCTCAAGTCGAGTAAATGCAATCATATGAGAATTAAACAGAACAGATAAACAAAGAAACAGCACCAGATACTTGTGAACATGATAATTAATTATACAATAGTAACAATCAGAGTCATCTGTGTTGGCCAAAAGGTTACACTCTCAAATTGTTTAGAGTTTTGATGATAACAAAACAAATAAGAGATATTTGGTACTAATAAATTTGTTCAAGATAAGTTTCAGGTTAGTACCATGTTTGGAGGGCATTGCTTAGCTTTTGCAAGAATTTCTAGGTTCATGGAGCAAATAAGGCATATGGCACAATAAGGAAGGAACTTAGTGTTGGCCCGGAGGCCTTCCTCTCTAATTTTGATGATGATTAACTCATGTAGTTATGTTTACTAATAATCTTGTGATTTTAGTTACAGATCATTGATCAAGATATTAGTTGGTGATTGCTTCAAAAAGAGGAGTTTGGAAGCCTTCACTTGGTGATCCCGAGCCCGAGCCGAGCGACAAGATCATACTTAGCCTTGCTCGTTGGATCATGGCGTTTTTGGATCGAGTCTACTTGAAGATGGAAGATCGTCAAGAAGACTTAGGTATCCATAGTTTAGTATGTTTTAGATCCATGTGTAAAGATAAGAATAGTTGATATGCTCAAGTGCACAACACACACAAGTTTTATGTTTGGATTTGGTTTTCATGAATAGATTAGATCAAAACAAGTTTAAATGGTTTTTATGTATATTAGATGTGTTCAATATACATACATGCTTCATATCTTAAACAAACTTATTTTGACTTTCCTATTCATGTATTGAAAAATCAAAGTTTGATAAAATACAAGTTTTAATTTTTGATAAAATTTGCAAGACACAAAAATGATTCAATATGTTTGATATTAGTCTTGAAATTTTTATCACAAGTTTGTGTTTCAATATAAAATGATAAAACTATTTTTGAGGATTTTTAGAAGAGATTAAAGAATTTTTAGAAATATTTTTAACAAGTTTTTCTGACCCAAAACAGTGGCTGACAGACCAGGTCGGCCGCCGCACGGTCGACCGTACCATGGGCCGGTCGACCGTTGCGGTCAACCGACGTGCACAGCCTTGTGCACGTCTGGCAGACACTGGGCCGGCCGACCGGGCGGTCGACCGGACCAGAGAGCTTTGCTCTCTGTATCTGGGCGGTCGGCCGGACGGTCGACCGGATGCCCCAACGGTCATATTTCTGACCGTTGGCGGTCGACCGGGCCGGTCGACCGCAAGCCTGTCAGGCTGCCAGATCAGCCTAACGGCTAGTTTTCTTTTGGGGCTATAAATACCCCATCTCTTCATAGTTTTCTCTAAGGTTTTTCAAGAGCAAAAATTCCTATTCTCTGGTTTTAAAAATAAGTTTTTAAAGTGTTTTAGAGCCTCAAAGATTTCATCTTTATTGTTTTTCAAGGGTTTTGGAAAATCAAAGAAAACTAGATTTTTGGGATTTATTGTTTGGATTTTCAATTCTATCATCTACAAGAGATTTCCCAAGTAGTTTTTCTTTGTTATTTGCTTTTCAAAAACACCTTGATATCCACTTGAGCTATATCTTCTATCCTAATCTATTAGGATCTTTGTTTGTGAAAAAAGAGAAGTGTTTGAGGTTGATTAAGCCTCCAAGTTGTAAACCCTCCTTATTTTGTTGTATCCCTCTTTGGTAGAGGTTGATCGGAGTGATATTGTTTGGATCCCTTTTCGGTAGAGGTGATTGTGTTTGGTTGTCGGCTACGGGCCTTATCCCTCTTCGATAGAGGTAGACTGTGGTTGTATTGCCTCGGTGGCATTGTAAGGTTGAGTGAGGAGTTTGGTACTCCTTTAGTGGATTAGAAATCCTTCTCGGTGAAGGCAGGGATGTAGAGCTAGGGGCTCGAACCTCGAAACATATCTTTGCCTTTGCGTTTGATCCATTGTCTCTCTAACTTTTTCTCTTTTTTTTAGCAAAGCATCTTCAATCAGTACATTCATTTTAATTGCTTGCATTTGTATATTGCATATTTCATATTGCTATATCTCTTATATGCTTGGTTGTTTGTGTGTGCCTCACTTATACTTAACCACAAGAGCTTCACATAGCACCTCAACCCATATCTAGGGGAATCAAGAGGAGTTAGTCCAGAGCCCTTCACGGGGAATTCGGCTACACTTGTATGTTGTATTAAGTGTGTTGCAAAATTGTTTTAAGCTTCCGCATTTAACGCATTTAGTTTATAGATTAGCATTATCACCTATTCACCCCCCTCTAGGTGGTATCAGAGCCTACGCTCCTGATACTTAGGCTTAACATCCTAGGAGTGAGATCCTTGTTTGCTAATCTTCCATTTGCATTTGCACACTTTTGTTGTTTGCACGCATATAGTTTACACTCATGGATAGCCCTCCTATGTTTGACATTTCTAGACTTGAGATTTGGAAGGTTATGATGAGTTGTCATTTAAAAGCCCTAGGATATAAAGTTCACCTTGCCATTACCAAGGAATCCTTCCTTAGTGATAGCAAGCATATAGAGGCCAATGCAATAGCCCTAGAAGCACTTAGAGCATCACTTCATAAAGATTATTTACATGTGTTTGCTCACTATGATTCAGCTTTTGCAGTTTGGAGTATTTTGACTTCTCCCGAGCTACCAAAGATTATCGAAAAGAAGAGAAGATTTAGAAGAGATGAGTCCGAAGAACATTGCTTCATGGTCCAAGGGAATGACTCCCTTGAGGTACACTCGGACACTCAACTAGATGCTAGTTCTAATTCATATTGCAATGAATGTCTAGAGGCACAAGCTATGAATGATGAACTTGCTAGAAATTGTGAAAATTTGATTTCTAAATACAAAATATTGAAAAATGAGAATCTTGTTTTAAAAGAAGAAAAGAAAATTTTGTCATCTAAAATTGAGATTGTTTTGCAAGAGAAGGAAGAGGTTTCTAGTGAATGTGACTCACTTAGATCTCAACTTAATCTTGTTTTAAAAGAAAATGAATTGTTGAAATCTAAAAATGATTGTGATGATGTGTTGAAGAAAAATGAGTTTTTATCTTCAAAAGTTAATTTGTTGTAAAAGAAAATGAATCTTTGAAAACAAAAATTATTTCTATTTCAAAAGATTTAGATATGTGTTTAAAGAAAAATGAGTTTTTGAAAAATAAGATTGATGCACATGTTTGCCATGCTAGGGTAGTATCTCACACTTCACCTACTGCATGTACCTCTTCTTCTAGGATTAATGATGACATTTGTTTACTAAAGAAGAGAGTTGATTGTTTGGGCTCCACCTTGAGCCATTGTGCCAAGAGCCATACACGGTTGGAATCCTTGTTTCAAAAGAAGCAAGTTCCATCTTTTCATGCACATCATACACGGCATACTCATGTTCCTCACGGACACCATCACACCATGTATGCTCATGTGTACACTTGTACACATTATGGACGTATGGGCCACCTTTCTAAATTTTGCTTTGATAGATTACATACTTCAAATTTAGCAACTAAATTTGTTTGGGTTAGAGAAGGTACTAACCCTCATGGACCCAAAAGACAATGGGTACCAAAGACTACCCCTCTTGTTTATGATGTAGGTGTGGGCTCTCACATGACGTGAGAGTAGCGGCACCTTGGAGTGGATGCGTTCCGAGCCTAAAGATTACCATTTGGATGCATCACTTTCAAGGGAAGGTTTGGTGGGAAGACCACCATGTTTTGGAGACAAGGAGAGTTGCTTCTTCGGTTTTGGTGACAATCCTTTACTCCCGTTTATTTACATGCTTTTCATATTCATTGTTTATAACATGTTTTATTGTTTATAGATTATTATGATAATCCATGTTTATTAGATCCTTGACATGTATGTATAGCCCTTTGAGACACCCATGTTTAATATGGATCATATTTTAGTGTTCTCACTTTTGTTTAGCTATCATGTTTATCATAGGTTTAATAACATGTGGATTTACATAATAATCATGTTTATGATTTTCATGTTGATTTATATCCCGTCTTATGCTTCATGTTTTGAATATATGTTTAAATGTTAGTTTTCATCAAGACTAGGTATATATTTGTGCATAGAGTGGGCCACAAATAAATCTATATATGTTTGTGCTTGAATGCTTATTTGAACCCATTAGATGTGCTAGTATAGTCTAGTTTTGATGATCCATGCATTTTAAACTTATATTCCCATTTTGGATTTGTTTCATGTTTAACTTCATGTATATGTCTATTTTATCCAAACTATTGTTTATACATATATATCCTTTTGAGCCACGTGCCTTCATGCATATATCTTTGTGGACTCATTGTGTTTAGGATATGTAAGTATACTTTAGTTTGTATAAGACATACATATACCTTGAAGATTAATTAGTTTTGATGATTTTTATGTTTTCATGTTTCAAGGAATATTGAGCTTATTGTCCAGCTTTCATGATTATGATCTTCACATTGTATTTGTACACTCACATTTATTGTTTACTCATGTGTTTGTTATCATGAGTCATATTTATGCTTAATTGATTATGAGTGTTGACTATTTTGTGAATTTCATGTTTATGAAAAATATTTTGTTTTATTCCTTACTTGAAGGATTTCGTACTAGTTTACAAATTTTTCATATAACTAGTTGCGATATTCTTCATTTGGTAGAGTTTTTCAAACATACTTTATTTTCTAAATCTATTTTTGAAAACCCCTACCATCCAAGGGTGGTTGGACGGGAGATCATGCTCATGTATGCCTTATATTGAAAATCATTTTAAACTTGAACATGAATGGGTGGTAGTTATATGATGTATACACTTGATCATTATTATTGTTTCAATTGGTATCATTGAATTCTTTCAATTGGTATCAATTTTGATCTTTCTTGTATACTCATATATGTTTGTATGTATGTATGCTTTCAAGTCCAAGAATATCAATTTCAATTGGTATCTATTTTTCATACATATATATGTTTTGTTTATGCTAAGCTTGAGGTTTAACTTTGTTTCAATTGATTCAATTTTCAATTGGTATCTTATTTCAAGCCTATGCATGTGTTTTGTTGGTAATTCATAAAGGGGAGAGAAAATTCGATTTTCATATTTACAATTAGTATTTGTATTTCCACTCCCTTACTTTATGATAGAAAATAAAAATTTTAAATTGATATCATATACTTAAAAAGACAAATACTCTCATTTGATATCAAGATGTTTATTTGAATGTTTTAAAATTTGGTGTCTCAAAATTTTGTTTAAAGTTAAATACAAAAGTTTTGATTTATATTGCATATATGCAATGAGAGCTTAACATCTCTTCTACATATAGATTCATGATGAGTGTATCTTGTATTGAAGAGCTTGACAATCTCTTCTTTATGTGGTACACGTGTGTAGGGGGAGCTTCACATCTCCTCTTATGCATTGCATAGTGTATGTTATGTGAATTAGGGCTTGTCATCCCTCTTTCATGTAATGTATCTATGTAGGGAAGCTTCACATCTTCCTCTTCATGAATGTATATAGCATATATCATTTATTTATTGATCTATGTTTACTTTCAATTGGTATCAAGATACTACTTTGACATATTTTCAATTGATACCTTAATTGATTGTCACCCCTATTTGTTTTGTTTTTGTTTTAGACAAAAAGGGGGAGAACATTGTCTTTATTTACCCCTAATTGATGATTGTTTCTTTGTATTAAAAAGGGGAGAAGATTTTGTTTTGGTTTTTACCCTTTTGTTGACGATTGACAAAAAGGGGGAGAAAGATTTTGGTTTATATATGCATATTTATGTTTTGCATATATTAAGTTTAATTTAGTTTAATTTTAATTAGTATCTAGAGCATGTTTTGTTTTTGAACATTTCATTGGTATCTAGAGCCTTTTATTGTTTATGCATATACATGCATTTATGTTTTAAGAGCCTTCATTGCATATTCATTATGTTTATTTGTTTTATGCATGAGTTAAGGGGGAGCTTTTTTGAAGCTTAACTTTAATCCATGCATATATAACTCCGTGAGTTTTGTCATCATCAAAAAGGGAGAGATTGTTGGCCCGGAGGCCTTCCTCTCTAGTTTTGATGATGATTAACTCATGTAGTTATGTTTACTAATAATCTTGTGATTTTAGTTACAGATCATTGATCAAGATATTAGTTGGTGATTGCTTCAAAAAGAGAAGTTTGGAAGCCTTCACTTGGTGATTCCCGAGCCCGAGCGACAAGATCATACTTAGCCTTGCTCGTTGGATCACGGCGTTTTTGGATCGAGTCTACTTGAAGATGGAAGATCGTCAAGAAGACTTAGGTATCCATACTTTAGTATGTTTTAGATCCATGTGTAAAGATGAGAATAGTTGATATGCTCAAGTGCACAACACACACAAGTTTTATGTTTGGATTTGGTTTTCATGAATAGTTTAGATCAAAACAAGTTTAAATGATTTTTATGTATATTAGATGTGTTCAATATACATACATGCTTCATATCTTAAACAAACTTATTTTGACTTTCCTATTCATGTATTGAAAAATCAAAGTTTGATAAAATACAAGTTTTAGTTTTTGATAAAATTTGCAAGACACAAAAATGATTCAATATGTTTGATATTAGTCTTGAAATTTTTATCACAAGTTTGTGTTTCAATATAAAATGATAAAACTATTTTTGAAGATTTTTAGAAGAGATAAAAGAATTTTTAGAAATATTTTTAACAAGTTTTTCTGACCCAGAACAGTGGCTGACAGGCCAGGTCGGCCGACCGCACGGTCGACCGTACCATGGGCCGGTCGACCGTTGCGGTCGACCGACGTGCACAACCTTGTGCACGTCTAGCAGACACTGGGCCGGCCGACCGGGCGGTCGACCAGACCAGAGAGCTTTGCTCTCTGTATCTGGGCGGTCGGCCGGACGGTCGATCGGATGCCCCAACGGTCATATTTCTGACCGTTGGCGGTCGACCGGGCCGGTCGACCGCAAGCCTGTCAGGCTGCCAGATCAGCCTAACGGCTAGTTTTCTTTTGGGGCTATAAATACCCCATCTCTTCATAGTTTTCTCTAAGGTTTTTTAAGAGCAAAAATTCCCTATTCTCTGGTTTTAAAAATAAGTTTTTAAAGTGTTTTAGAGCCTCAAAGATTTCATCTTTATTGTTTTTCAAGGGTTTTGAAAAATCAAAGAAAACTAGTTTTTGGGATATTGTTTTAGATTTTCAATTCTATCATCTAGAAGAGATTTCCCAAGTAGTTTTTCTTTGTTATTTGCTTTTCAAAAACACCTTGATATCCACTTGAGCTATATCTTCTATCCTAATCTATTAGGATCTTTGTTTGTGAAAAAAGAGAAGTGTTTGAGGTTGATTGAGCCTCCAAGTTGTAAACCCTCCTTATTTTATTGTATCCCTCTTTGGTAGAGGTTGATCGAAGTGGTATTGTTTGGATCCCTTTTCGGTAGAGGTGATTGTGTTTGGTTGTCGGCTACGGGCCTTATCCCTCTTCGATAGAGGTGGACTGTGGTTGTATTGCCTCGGTGGCATTGTAAGGTTGAGAGAGGAGTTCGGTACTCCTTTAATGGATTAGAAATCCTTCTCGGTGAAGGCAGGGATGTAGAGCTAGGGGCTCGAACCTCGAAATATATCTTTGCCTTTGCGTTTGATCCATTATCTCTCTAACTCTTTCTCTCCTTTTTTTAGCAAAGCATCTTCAATCAGTACATTCATTTTAATTGCTTGCATTTGTACATTGCATATTTCATATTGCTATATCTCTTATATGCTTGGTTGTTTGTGTGTGCCTCACTTATACTTAACCATAAGAGCTTCACATAGCACCTCAATACATATCTAGGGGAATCAAGAGGAGTTAGTCCAGAGCCCTTCACGGGGAATTCGGCTACACTTGTGTGTTATATTAAGTGTGTTGCAAAATTGTTTTAAGCTTCCGTATTTAGCGCATTTAGTTTATAGATTAGCATTATCACCTATTCACCCCCCCTCTAGGTGATTTACACATAGAAGAGAAGGCTCTAGCAAGGCATTGCAAGGCTCAAGACTCAAGAAGACTTCATTAGATTTGTTTTTAGTTTTGTTAAAGAATAGTGATAGGTTTGAAGCTCTATAATCCAACACACACGTTTTTGCGCACATATCTTTCCTAAAAATATTCCCTATAAATATGTACAAAATATTTTTAAATACAATCTTTTGCCTACAAACTCTATTTTATGTTTTATATATATCTCTAATCAAAACTATTTTGGTAAAATTTCAAATCTCCTCAAAATCCTGTTTCAATCTCAGTTTTGGCCTATGACGGTCGACCGACCGGTCGACCGACACTAGTTCAGGTCAGAATGGTCGACCGCTCAGTCGACCAGAGTTCTAACACTGGGTGCGTGCATGTGTGCACATTTTCCCGATCGACCGGGCGGTCGACCGGAGCCCTTCGGTCGCCCGGGTGGCTGGCCGACTGAAGTGCAGTTGCTCTCTGTTTCTGCCCAGTCGACCGGGCGGTCGACCGATAGCCTATAACGGCTCTTTTATTTGAACCCGGTCGACCGACCGGTCGACCGAGAGAGTCGTTTCAGCCATAACGGCTAGTTTTTAAAACATGGTTTATTTTTGTCTTTTTCTTTCTTAAACAAGGTTAAATGATATTTTCTGAACCTAATACTTTCTAATTACCATTAAGTGGGTTTACTCTTTAATCCCTAGCCCTCTCGTATAAATAGGGGTGCTTAGGGAGAGGTTTATTACAACAAAAATTTGCAAAAATTTCAAAAGTTTAAGGCATTCAAAAGAGCTTTGTTTCTTGGATTTTGTGCTGAAATTCTGTCTCATTTTCTGAAGTGTTTTTCAAACCTCTTTGATTTAGTTTCCTTTTTCCACTTACAAACAAGAGCTTCAATCCTACTCATTGTTCTATAAGGATTTTGTAAGGGAAGAGATTTTTTCAAGAGAGAGTTTGTGGTCTTTTGATCACCAAGAGATACTTGTACTTGAGATTGTGGAGTTGGGTATTACGGTGTATTTGTAACATCTTTGTGAAGTTATAGTGGTTAGAAATCCTTCTGGGGAAGGCGGGGACGTAGAGATGGGTGCTCGAACCTCGAAAAAATTCTCGGTGTTTGCGTTTGGTTTACTTACTCTTGCTTCTTGCTTTACTTTCATTGCTTCTATTACTTGCTCTCTATTTTCATTGCAATACTCTCTTGTTTCATATTCATTTTGTCAATCACTAGCTCATACAACAAGATTGCATTGTGCACCTCCAACTCATATCTAGAGGAATCACGAGGAAGGAGTTCAGAGCCCCGTGTGGGGAATTCGGCTTCTAGTCTTGTTTTGGTCGATTGTTGCATCATTATTTTTAAATTGTGCATTGATTAGCATTATCACCTATTCACCCCCCTCTAGGTGATTTCAATCTGTGATTATAATTATTTTCTTCCAGTGTCTCATACCACTTGTAGCTCATACCGGATCCGTACTCCAGTAGAACTCAATCTGAACTCTGATATATGGATACCATTATTCGAAAGAGTAAGTGATTCAATAACACCCGCTCTTGAGATTATTATTATTTGGTAATTAAGTTACAACTGGTGCAGGAGATATGCATCAGAACTTAGTCATACAGGTACATATTCAATCAATAAGAATAACAAGAATTAATTACCGTGTCACAGGAATAGGATGACACAAGTGGCAGACAAGGTACGATAATAATAATAATAAAAATCAGTATCGCCTGATATTTCAATTATCCCCTACCAGTGCCTCACATCACTGGCAGTCTATACTAGAGCGTGTACTTCAGTATAACTCATTAGGATCTGATATGTGAGTATCGGTACCTGAACAAAGAAGAGACCAAATATCACACGTTCCCTATACTATTATTGTTTATAATCGGGTCAGTTTTGAAAAACACCAAGAGGGGGGTGAATAGGTGTAAATGCTAATCTAACAACTTTTTAAACAAGTTATGAATATATGATGCAACGATCGCCCAAACAAGACTAGAAGCTGGATACCCGGTGAAGGGTTCTAAACTCCTTCCTCGTGATTCCTCTAGATAAGAGTTTGAGGTGCGTATTGCAATCTTGTTGTATGAGAATTGATCGACAAGTTAGCAAGAAATGAATTGGAAGCAATAATGAAGTGCACACAAGATATATCACAAGAAATGAAGGCAATAACACAAGCTAAAAATAAAGAGCAATAGAGAGCAAGAATAAAAGCAATCGCAAACACAAAGTATTTGTTTCGAGGTTCGAGCCACCGCTCTACTCCCTGCCTTCACCGCCGTGAAGGTTTCCACTATCCACCGAGGAACTTTACATAGTCTACCGAAGACCGGAGTACCGAACACCACCAATACAATCCTCTACCGAAGAGGTATCTCAACAAGAAGGAACAAGTAACCAAGTGATCACCAAAAGGATCACAAACTTCTTACAAACTTTCTCTTTACAACTTCCTTATAGAATGAGGAGGGAATTTTTGGCTCTAGAAGTGTAGTGAGAAAAACAAACTCAGTTGTAAATGAAAATTGCTTGCAAACACAACTGAAAAACAATAGCCAAGAAAGCACTAGAGAATTGAGAGCTTTTAAAACTTTTTCTTTCTTTTGAAAACTTGAAAACTAGGTATATTTCTTGTATATTTGCAAGAGACCAATTCCCTCTATTTATAGGGAAGGGAAGGGATTAAAAACATGATTTAATTAAGTTTAATTGGTCTAAAAATAGTCCCCAATTTTTCAGAATTTTCTGCCAACCAAAAAGCTATCAAATCAGAAAATCACCAATGAGGAAAGAGTCGTTGGTCACTGCAGACGGCTGTCGGTCGACCGGCCCGGTCGACCGGCAGTCCGATTGGCAACTAGCCGTTAGACTCGGTCGACCGGTCGGCCGACCGGACACCCAAAAGGGGAAAAATATTTTGAGCTATCGGTCGACCGACTCGGTCGACCGGCCAAAAACAGAGAGCAAGCTGCTTTCAGTCGGCCGACCAGTCGGTCGACCGACAGACGTGCACAAAACGTGCACGCCCTAGACACAAGGCGCGGTCGACCGGGTCGGTCGACCGGCCAAGCCTGGAATGGATCCGGTCGACCGGCCCGGTCGACCGCCAGACCTGAAACAGATTTGAATAAGGAAATTTTCTGGACTTGGGAAAATTTTCAAAATAATTTTGTAGGGATATATGGCTAAGTATCATGCTGTAAAGATAGATATACATTATATAAACAAGATATAAAATTTGTAAAAATTTGAATCATGTATAGAAATTAAGGCATGAACTAAAATCAAATACCAAAACTAGAAACTGTATTTTTGACAATGTGTGTGTGTGTGTTCTTGAGCCAATTTACCACAACCTCAAACTTTAACAAACTAAGTCTTACATAGGTTCTAGGTGACTACAAAGTCTTCAAGTGGGCTCCTCCATATGTGATCTTGAAAAACTTGAATCTTGAACCCGAAATGAACCGACTTGAGTCAAAACAACCTTCCTTTAGGGAAGAACACTCCATGAATCCTTAGAACCCTGAAACACACTTAAACAATAAATATGATTAGTACAAATAACTATATATATTTTGTAATAATCAAAACTCAATAAAACGGGTGATTGTAACCTTGGGCCAACAAGTTTTGTGTACTAGGTCTTAATAATAATATGCATGAAGGATGTCTTGTCACGTAACACCAGGCGACACAGGGGGAGGAAGGATTGTTTCTATTGGGGAATGGATTCTAGAGATGATCACCACCATGTGTGTGGTATGGCACTTAGTTCCATTAGGATCATGACGCCCTCATCATTCTGACACCAGGCGGCATATGTTCCGCCGGACGCTGGTATGACCGTGCTATTAATATGAGTGACGTGAGGGAGACATGAGTACAAAATATAAGAGTATAGGAGATACAAGATCATTGTATATAACAGGATATCTATTAATACATTCCCGCAATGTGATAATCATGAGTCGGGTGATAACTTTAGCAAGTGCCAGGTGATAACATGTCAAGTGCTAGGTGACAGAAGATACGTTATAACATGGCAACCACATGATCTCAATAAAAGAAAAAAGTATAAAAATCATTTCAAACTCTTCACAACCATAATTATAATATTATTATATTCTAGCTATAGCAATCAAGCGAAACTGGCAAGCGGCGGAATAAATTTAGCGAGCAGCTCTAGATTCTAAACTCATTCTGGCTTGAGCTCGTGGTGAAGCGATGTTGAAAACGTCGAGCTAACACGCAAGGAGAAACCACTCCCGAGACACTACTAACGTATATGGTGATGCGACATTGAAATTGTTAAGCTAGTGCGCATACCTAAGCCGTGCACACGGCATAGCTAAACATGTGATTGACTCGAGCAACGTGACACTATACTCTCGCACACGGTAGAGCTACGCTAAATGAGTTTAGCTATAAAGCGCTAGGCACTAAGCTCACCTCCCAGTGGAGCTATATGAAAATTCGGAGACTAAGTGAGAACCATGGAGAGGTTAAACTCACTCTCTGCAGCTACCACTAAATCCAGAGGGCATAAGGCCAATTCTTATTGGGTAGCCCGAGAATTGAGCTGGCCCGAAGGCCAAGTGGATATCTGTAGAAGAGTTAGTACCAAACACAGATACACATGCAGTAGAAGACATAGCAAATAACAATGAATAGATAACAGATGTGAAGCTATGCAACGCTGGGGCAGTATCAGCGAGCAGCATTAATCACTAAAGCGCACGGCAGAGCTATACACGTGTGACGGGAAGAGTGTCTAACCACTACAACAATCGTGCATGGCAAAACTCTTGCTCGAGTAAATCTAACGAGTAAGCGTTGAGCGCTAAGCTTACTGTCCAGGTGGGAGCAGGTTTAAGAAAACCGCGAAGCGGTTGAGCCCGGAGGCTGAGTGAGAGCCCTGAGTCTAGGTATGAAAGCCAAGAGGCTAAACGTAGCCCAAATCCTAGGTATGTCCTACAGAAGTGTTAGTATCAAACACGCATGGTAATAAAGCAGTAATAGAATGATATCACAAGTAGTATATATGTACATTTATTTAGCTACACTGGGTCTGTTTGGTTGTCATAATTGGCCGTAATTAGTAAGTCGTAATTGGTAAAGTCTTTTACGGTTGTAAATGAGTTACATGCATGTAAGCTTTACGGTGTTTAGTTGGTAATATAAAGTTGTAAGTGGGAAAGTGTATTGTGTTTTACGGTGTTTGGTTGTCGTAATGTGTAAATCGTAAGTGAAAAAGTTGACCACAAAATTAACTATTTGGTGATTTAAAATTTTTAATATTGCAAATAAATACTAAAAATGCTAAATATTAAAAAAATTAATATTAACATAAAAAATAATACAAATTTGCATGACCACAAAATTAACTGTAAGGAAGTTGTGAGTGGTAATTGGGTTGCAAGTGAGTGGTAGTTGAGTTGCATAAATCTTTTACGAATTACGAACTTTTACGACTTCTACGAAAAAAACAAACGACCCCTAATACAAGCATTCATCGCGTTGATACAATACAACGGTTCACAGAAGTACAAATACAGCCAGAAAATACAAATATAACAACACAGAAATACAAACACACTGACCCAAATACAAGACACCCGTTGAAACGGGGAAATACAGAAAAGTACTTGCCCAATATAAAATGTAATACTCGCCCAGACAAAGAATAGTACTCGCCTAATATAAAATGTAGTACTCGCCCAAAATAAAGAATAGTACTCACCCAAATAAAGAATAGTACTCGTCTAAAGCTGGAATTGGCACGAAGACTGAGGAACATAAAGGCATGCAAGTGCTCAGCTCCAAGAAAAGAGAGGAGAGAGACCTAGAAAGAGTAAGTTAGAGAGAGAAAGTGAGAGAAATAGAGAGAGAATAAGAGAGGGCGTGAGAGAAAGAAAGGAAGAGAGTGCGAGAGAAGGGGAGAGAGAGCTCGGAGAGGGGGAGACTTAGAACACGAGTTTGAGAGAGAGAGAGAGAGAGAGAGAGAGAGAGTTAGAGAGCTGGAGAGAGAAAAGAGGAGGAGAAGAAGAAGAACTAGGGGAGAGGAGAACGTAGAGAGAGGGAATGTTCAGAGGAGAGAGTGGGAACTGCAGGGGGCATCGTCGCTGGGGGCTCCGCCATGGGTCGGTGGCACTGTCGGTGACGGTGTGCGCGCTACAGAGGAGAGGGAGGAGGAAGGTGCAAGTGGTGGTTAATGATGATGTTGATAGAAGTGGTGGAGTGGTGGAAGTGGCCGGGTAGTTGGGGGTGATGGCGGAGGAGATGATTGTGTGGCTGGGTGCAAGTGGTGGTGGCTGCTGGTCAGAGTTGAGTGGAGGAGGCCAGGAAGTTGGTGTGGATGATGGTGGAGGTGTTTGGTGGTGTAGTTGGGAGGAAGGAGGAGAGGGTGGGCTGTAGGGTGGCACAGGGGCCAGGTGTTGTTGTTGCTAGATGGTGGCATGGGTGGTGGTGCTGTTGGCTAGAGCTGCCGAGGATGGGTGGGGAACATGAGGGAGGAGGGAGCTTGGGAGGTGAGTGAGTGAATGTGAGTGTGTGAGTGTGACTGTGAGAGATAGAAAAGGGGGAGTTGGTGAGGGAGATGGTGATTGAGGGAAGAGGAGGTGGCCTAAGGGAAGGGGCTGGATGGCCGGCAGGGTCAGGTGGGGAGTTGCGTGCGTTGTGGAAGAAAGAAAGAGAAAAAGAAGGAGAAAGGGAGGGGGGTGGGGAAGGAAAAGGAAATGGAAAAAGAAAAAGAAAGAAAAAGAAAGGAAAGACAATAAGAAATTAGAAAAATTAAAATAATAAAAGGAATTGGAATTTTTAGGAGAAGAAAGAGAGTGGAGAAGGGAAAAGCCAGAAAAGAAAAAGAAATGAATTTAGTAATATAATTATTTTATTTGGGTGAATTTTGACTAATGAACGTATTTGGGTACGTATTCCGGGAACATGATATTACAGTTACATGGATTGTAAATGCATGAATATGGACAAAAAAAATGTGTAGTCTCTAATGGAATATGTAACAACTAACTACTTTGCTACCTACTGCTACTGAGTCACCACCTCCCCAAGTTAAGCTGGTATTTGCTATAGCAGATGCTAGGCGGTAAGCATGGTGTTTTGCACCCTTGAGCAAAGATGAGTTGTAATTGTATAGTAGTATATAACGGAATAGTTGAAGAGCCTAATATAGGTAGATTAAGAGATAACTATGCATGCCATGACATTTTTAGGATTTCTTAAAGGCCCTTGTGTTCCTGGCTTCTAAATGGGCCTTTATGAGCCTCCAAAATGTCTTTTGGCCATGACCAATACCCCATCTATACATATAGTTATACATGTGACCAATGATCAAGAAAAGAATTTCATTAGCTAAATGATGATGAGCAATATAGGCCAACCATAAATCTCTTCTTGGATCTAATCCTCCAAAAAACTCAAAAAATTCACATGTTTTGACCAATTCAAGATGAAAAAAGAATTGCTCCATTGGCTCATTAGGGACTTTAATCCTTCGAGTATCGCTACAGATGGCTACAAAAGTGTGGTGCAGATGTTGGGATGAGCTATATTGCACAATTGGGCACCATATAACACATTCAAAAAAGTTACCGTTTATATGATACAATCCATGCCAGAGACAAAGAGGCATAAGGTAAATGTACTATAAAGAAGCAAACAAGAGCCAAAATATAAACAAAAGTTTAACGAAGTCGATAATAAAAAAGAAATGAATATTAAAAAATAGAGGGAAAGAACACAGTTTTCCCTCCTTTTTTTTCCTTGTTTTCCACCCCTGCAGCAAAGAAGAGTGCTACCAGCTGAGAATTCAGCATCTCAAATAAAAGCACCGGTGCTGAAGGAAATTTAAGAATAGTTAAGAGCGAGGAAAATATCATTAGCAGTAACTGTTGGCAAAGCCAAATCAATAGAGAGCATATGAAATAGTTAAGAGCGAGGAAAATATCACGAACTTCATTTCCCAAGAAAGAACAGCTTGCAACAGCAACCCAATCTGTTTGGTTGTCGTAACTAGCCGTAATTCGTAGTTGTAATTGGTAAAGTCTTTTACAATTATAAATGAGTTACATGTATGTAAATTTTACGGTGTTTGGTTGGTAATATAAATTTATAAAATGGGAAAGTATATTGTATTTTACGGTGTTTGGTTGTATAAGTCGTAAGTGAAAAAGTTGACCACAAAATTAACTATTTGGTGATTTTAAAAGTTTTAATACTGCAAATAAATATTAAAAAAGTTAAATATTAAAAAAAATTAATATTAATATAAAAAAATATTACAAATTTGTATGACCACAAAATTAACTGTAACTGGGCTGTAAGTGAGTGGTAACTGGGTTGCAAGTGAATGTTAGTTGAGTTACGTAAGTCTTTTACGAATTACGGTCCAAACAAACGCCGTAGTTGTAACTGGGTAGTAAGTCATTTACGAATTACGGAGTTTTACGCGAAACAAACGGCCCCTTAAATAAGCAGGAAGTTTTTGCATATATTCCATCATTGAAGCAACATCAATTTGGTGCCAGTACAAAAGAGCTGGTTAACAAAACTTGACACGTAAAACATATTGCTAGTTGCGTGCATGATACAGGATAAGCATATTTTCTAATTACGGACCGACTTCTCTTTCAGTGAAACTGATTAAGGTGGATAACTCCCATCCTCTCCCCTTGACAGGGAAAGAAAAAGCTTAGTTTGAAACTGATTAAGGTGGATAACTCCCATCCTCTCCCCTTGACAGGGAAAGAAAAAACTTCATTTGAAGCTGATTAAGGTGGATAACTCCAATCCTCTCCCCTTCATAAGATAAGAAAGGTTCCTTCGGAACTGATTAAGGTGAACAACTCCCATCCTCTCCCTTTGTAGAGAAAGAAAGATTACTTTTGAAACTGATTAAGGTGGATAACTCCCATCCTCCCCCCTTGACAGGGAAAGAAAGATTTCTCTCATCAATTGAAGGCACTTCTCAGTCTTGTGAGCACTCATGTCCCAAGCATCTTTACCAAAATGAGCAACTTTTCTTTGAGAGCAGGAAGCAGAGGCATGTCAATGAGATGAAAGAGCTTACAGAAAATCTCTCTCCACCAACAGGCTCCAGAAGGTGATATTAGGTCAAGGATTTGCTGACATACAGACCCATGCAATTGGTACAGGCCACTGCTCCCTACCAGTTTTACTAGAAACTAAGATCTGTGATACAGTTGCAGTTGTTTCTCAACTGCGGAACTGAATGCAAGGGATATTTGTTTTGCTGCCTCAGTGACACACTTGTGATATGAAAAATCTTCAGTTGTTCCATCATTCCTAATTAAGATAAAACATCGGGACTCTGGGTGTGAGGGGCTATGACCAATCTGTAAGCAGAAGAAGAAATCAGTATACAGATAAATTTATAAGAGAATAAATGAATACGGTCCATGTTTAAGAATGTTGTCAGATTATTAGCAATAACCTTACAGATGTTTGAATGCATTCCACTGTTATGAGTTAGAATAAAATCAAGGAGAGAAGCCTTCCCCCAGGGCTTACCATTATGTCCAATCAGCTATATGGCAAGCACCATTTCCTCAGTTAAATTAGCAGCCTTCATATATTTTTTAAAGTTCTGATTCAAAGTTTGTTGTTATTGATCCTTTGTCTTATTCCACTTTTATTACTTTCCAACTAATACTGAAGGGATCAAGTCCACACGGAAATTTTAACAGAACCTCACTAGTCAGGTTACTATGCATCCTGGTGTTTTACTAAATCCATAAGAAAACATGTAAGAATATTTAGTATGAAGTAATACTGAATTAAAACATATATTCAAACATGTAAAAATAGGTGAAAACATGGATAATCATCATTGGCATCTAACTTGCTTTCCAGATAACAGCAAGTCCTGTGATAAGCACACAATTCTGTACTGGCACAGGTCCATAAAAAGTGCCACAGATATGGCTGAAAACTCAAGTTGATCTAAGAATCCAATCCCAATTTCAACTGCTTGGGTAATGCAGGGGAAAAAAAATAAATGAATTCTGTATTTGAAACATCTCCACCTACACAGGTGAATCACAGTTCTTCTATATTTTTGAACACAACACAGCTCAATGGGCATATAACCATTTTCAGAGAGAACGTCACAGTTTTCCCTTAATATTATATTAACCAGAATGGGTGTATGTTAGACTAGACAACTTCAAACATTTATACATACCTACTTGCAGACAACATAAAATGGAAAACCATAGTGACAATGATTGTCTATGATTTGTAAGATACTTTCTCACCAAATGAATTTCAGTCAACTTTCATGACAAAATAGTTATCCATCTTTGGAACATGTTAACCTTACAAACAAATACATCTCCATTTACTATGGGACATGCACAAGTTCACGAGCATTATGCATTCTTTTGCAAGATTACTGGTAACTAATTCATTTCACTCATCATTTTCAGCACTAAGGTTCTTTAGTATAAAATCACAGACTTAGACAAAAACATATACTAATTTCTATTTCAGTGTCTTTGGTTCACAAACACATACGGATCTATTTCCACATGTCTATAATTTTTCAAAATATAGTTTCGCATCCATGCCTATCGGGGTCCGAAGTATTGGCCGAGTCAGAGTTGACTCGGGCGATACGTATCCGACTCGGCGGGCACAGCGACGAGACCGAGACGCGAGTTGACCTTTGTTTTGCTTTTTTGACCAACTCAAGGCCAACTCTATTTCGACTCGGTCGAGTCCTTACGACTCGGGTTGACTTGGCTGATTCGACCGAGTCGAGTTCGAGTCGGTCACTATGAACCCGTGATATCAGTAAGTAAAAAGGGGGAAAAAACCCAGATCCAGATCTGAGCTCGTCTTCCTCTTTTCCTCCGCCTCGCCCGTGAGCCCCCGTCACTGTTCGCCGCTTGCTTCGCTGGCAAGCTCGTCTTCCTCTCTTGCTTCACCGACTCGCCGCCACCGTCGATCTTGGACTTCAGGTATTTCTCTCTCTCTCTCTCTCTCTCTCTCAATCTCTTCTCTCTTTCTCACTCCCGATATCTCTCTTCAAGTCTCTCTCCGATCTCTCCCTCCCTCTGCCTTTCCCCCTCTCTGTCTCCTTCCAGCTCTTTATGTCTCCCTCTCTCTCTCCGTCAGTCCCTCATACTCTCCCCCTTTAATAGTCAATTAAGTTAATTTAATAATTTATGTTAATTTATTTAGTAAATAAAATATAAAGTTAATTTATTTTAAATGGATGTTTCTACCGACGAAACATGTATTTATTCTTTCGTTTTATATTTAGTGTGTTAGGTGATATGTTTTGGACATGTGATATATAAATATTGATGTTTACATTTTTTAAGATTTGTCGTGATTTTTTTTCAAATTTTTTTTGAGCTTTCTATGTAGCGTTTTGCGCGTATCACCTGAGACCGATCCGAGATGTTGCGCCGATCTGAGACGCTACGATCGATGCGTCTCAGTGCCCGCCGAGTCAGCGGCTGAGATTGCAACTTTGAACATGATGTCTATACCAAAATATTGGCAAGCATTTGTGGTATATAAATCATAGATCTCAGCTTGATTAGCTTGGATATACTAGAGGTTGTAGCTCTTCTAACCCTCAAAATTTGATGAGATAAAATCTGTGAACATCAACATTCGCCTTTGCAGTTCAATACATTTTGCGTTCAACTTTGCAGGTTATACATTCTCCCTTGAAATCTATATATGAAATCATTATATTTATTTCAACAATTCTTGCTCAGTTAGACCATTCATTAATTATTAAGTGTTTAAGCACGTATTAATAGAAAATTTAACAAGAATAGCAAATCCTTTTTACGTATATCCTTTTTGTCCATTTAGCACTACTAAAGAAAATGAAGCCTTTATCTCAAGTCCTTGGGGGGCTACATGAATCACTTTCTCCATTCAGCTCTATTAAGACCTCAGTTATATTAGCAAGCATCATATTGTTCTCAGTTATACTCTCTTTTTCTTGGAACCACCTTTGATACTATGTTGGATAACCACTTTATTCAAAAGCTTTGCTGATGACTAAAGTGCTGAGGATGTATATCAAGCAAAGTTAATAGTCAACAAGCTAAGATAATATACAAATGCAAAAAACTTCTCATAAAGCATGTTTTCAAGTGTGGAATCTGGCAGGTGTAAACCAGACCCTCTCATGAACAATAAGACAAGAGGCTTCTTATATGCAGATACAAAAACTAAATCAAGTCCATAAATGCAACTAAGCATGACCAAACTCTTCTACCAAAAGTTAATGATGTGATACGTGTATGCAGGGAAAGCAACATATATATTAACTCAAAGATACGCTCCACCAATAAGAAATATCGCTGGTAAGAATTGAATTAAAACATATAATATTAAGTCATGCTATGTTGATCATGCAAGTGTTTACCAATTTCAATATTTAAAGAACTAATTAGATATTTTTGTTTATGTAGGAAATCAAGTTCTATACGCAATAAAAGAGTCAAGCAATTACAATGGAGAAACAAAATCACTCACTCATTTTTAATGTGGATAGAAGATCAGAATAAATAACAGATTGGATAATGTATATTCAGACTTATAACTAAAGAGTTGATGTAATAAGAAAAATACCTTAGATGACAATAAATTTAATCTTAACTTGCTTGTTGATTGTTGGTTGATCTCTGAACTCACGTATCTCAAAACAGATAGAGTCAACGAATGCAGTGTCGTCGAGAAGTCGAGGCACTTATGCAGACGAGACCGAAGTTGTTGGATGCGTGATAAGGGAGAGAGGGGTTTTAACAACGGAGTATTCAAGGGAGATTTATTTGAAAGGAAGAAATTTGAAGGGAGATAGAGAAAGGGAATAGAGATAAATAAATCAATTAGAGTATCTCACTACTAATTGAGTCAGATTAGGGCATCACACCACTAACAAAATTTAAGATCGAGAAATTTAATAATCAAACTCAATTTGAGAGTGAAGAAAAACTTTATTTTATTGTTTATTGAAAAAATTGAATACATGAGGCCTTTATATAGACTTCAAAATTGTATCTCCTGCTTTTATTTGGATCACATAATCTTAATCATAAAAGAAATCATATCTAAAAGAAAGAGAAAAAATACATAAAAAGAAAAGTAGTATCCTACTAAAAGTCATAAAGTAGTAATCCTACTACAAATCGTATTACTAAAAACAAAAATATAAGAAATAGAAACTAGAACTCCTAATACTACTCTGAATTTACAACTTCTAAAACCAAATTGCTAAAGAATTCTTGGGCCTCCTTCGGTACACTTTTCATACTTTTTATGAGCTTCAGCTTCACGATGTCCGCATTATTCTTTCCGGGTTGGAAAGAACTCAACTCAGTTGAGTTTGAGGGAAAACTCTCATACTGCTCCAATATGTCAAGATCAATCTTTTGTAACTCACTTCGATCTATTCACGAATCATCTGTTAGTAGTTTTTCTTTCCGTTGAACCAAATACTTACAAGTCCCACCATCTTTGGTGGTTTTCCTTTTCATTAAACCAAATACTTACGAGTCTCCCCATCTTTGGTGGTGATAATTTCATCATTCACAATTTTATCAATCTGATCTACTTTATAAGGTAATATATTTGGAAGTAGTGGAAGAGAATGCCTCTCAGAAATAGGCTCAAGGGATGGTTCATCTAATGAGCAGTTAGGGATAAAATCAGGACCCTTGTAATCCACTAGATCTTCAATATTGAATGTAGAACTGATACCAAAATCTTAAGAAAATCGATAACATAAGCATTGTCGTTTAGCTTCTTTAAAACCTGAAAAAGACCAGCACTACAAGCATGTAGTTTCTTAACAGTTCCTGGTGAAAACCGTTCCAGACGAATCTGTACCATCACATAATCACCAACATTAAATATTTAAAGTCTTTTTCTTATGTCAGCTCGTAACTTGTAGTTGACATTACTTTAGACAATTTTATCCATAACTTCCTTGTGTAAGTCATGCACATGTAATGCAAACGATGATGCAGAATTTGATGCTCTAATATGATCGGACATAGGAATAAGGTCTATAGGCTGTCTAGGTCTAAAACCATAAACAATTTCACGCGATGATTTGCCTATAGTCCTATTTACAACTGTATTATATGCAAATTCTGCAGTGGCTAGTTTAAGATCCCAACTTCCCGTATGTTCATCAACTAGCATGCATAACAATATTTCTAGACTCCTATTGACAACTTCGATATGACCATCAGTCTGAGGATGAAAAGCAGTGAAGAATTTCAGTTTTGTGCCTAACATTTGCCAAAGTGTATTCCAAAAGTAACTCGTGAATTTCACATCTCTATCAGGTACAATAGTCTTAGGCAAATCATGTAATTTGACAAGACCGTCAAAAAATATTTTAGCAACTCTAGAAGTATCTACAATTCGAGAACAAGAAAGAAAATGAGTCATTTTGGAGAAACGGTCCACGTCAACTAAAATAGCATCGTGTTTTCTCAAAGTTTTTGGTAACCTAACATGAAATCCATACTCACATCTTGCCAAGGACAATTCGGGATAGAGAATAGACTGTAAAAATCAGTGTTTTGTTTTTGCTGTTTAACTAGTTGACAAAGGTGACATCTACCAACATATTTAGCAACATCGCATTTCAAACTAGGCCAATAGAACCTATACTCGACAGCTTCTATGGTTTTCTCATTCCCAAAGTGTCCAACTAGACCATCGGCATGCAATTTTCAAATAAGAAATTCTCTAAGAGATGTTCTTAAAATGCATAGCTTACGGCCTATAAACAAATATCCATCATGCAAAATAAATCCATCAACTTCTCGTGTAGTTCCATCTTTTAGTTCCGCATATATCTCGTGAAAATCAGGACATGACTCATACTCTATTTTCAATCTCTCAAAATCATTAACTGCAGTTGACATCTTAGTCAAAATGAATACTCGACGGCTGAGAGCGTCAGCGGCTTTATTTTCAACTCCCGCTTTGTGATGCAGGGTGAATGTGTAGTCCTGTAAGAACTCAATACGACGACCATGTCTAGTATTTAACTTCTTTTGGGAGTATATGTATTTCAAAGCCTCATGGCCATAAAAGAGAATGAATTCTTGCGATAGTAAATAATGTCGCCAATACGAAGTGCTTGAATTACTGCATAGAACTCCTTATCTTAGGTAGAGTATTTTTACTTGGCGTCGCTCAGTTTCTCACTAAAGTTAATAGCTGGATGCCCTTCTTGAGCTAAGACTCCTCTTATACCTATGCCGGACGCGTTACATGCTACTTCAAAAATCTTAGAAAAATCAGGGAGACGCATAACTGGGGCACTGATCATTCTTGCCTAATCTCGACAAACGCTTTAGCAGCAGCGTTAGACCATGTAAACTCACTTTTCTTTAGACAGTCCGTAATCGGGGTCATGACAGTGCTGAACCCTTTTATAAACCGTCGGTAGAAGGTAGGAAGTCCGTGAAACTTCTCACCTCACGGATGATCTTTGGTTCTGGCCATTCATCAATGGCTAACTTTTTCGGGATCTACAGAACCTCCGTTCGAAGAAAAACGACAAAGCCTAGAAAGTGAATTTGCGTTGCAAGAAAGGCACACTTTATCGGGTTAGCATACATTTTTTTTCTTTCTCAACACAGTACAAATTTGACGTAAATAGTCTAAATGTTGCTCACGAGAGCTCTAAATGTTGCTCACGAGAGTGGCTATAAATGAGGATATCATCAAAGTAAACTACAAAAAATTTCCCATAAAGGGTCGTTATACTTGAGTCATCATTCGCATAAATGTACTCGGAGCGTTGGTCAATCCAAAAAATATAACCATCCATTCATATAGTCCATCTTTCATCTTGAAAGTGGTCTTTCATTCATCTCCCCAGACGAATGCGGATTTGGTGATAACCACTCTTAAGATCTATCTTAGAAAAAATTGTGGCATTAGACATCATATCCAACATATCATCCAATCTCTGAATGGGAAAGCGATACTTGATTGTGAACTTGTTAATCGCTCTACTACCCACGCACATACGCCATGATCCATCTTTCTTCGGCGTTAATAATGAAGGGACCGCATATAGGTTCATGCTTTCTCTAATGAAGCCCTTATCTACCAAGTCATCGACTTGCCTCTTGAGCTCAACATACTCGGTTAGGTTCATTCAATAATGTGGCAAGTTTGGTAAACTTGATCCGGGTACTAAATCGATAGCGTGTTGAATGTCGCGCATCGGTGGTAACCTATTCGAAAGTCTTTGGGAAAGACATCACTAAACTCCTCAATTACAGGGGTGACTTCTAGAGGAATAGTGCTACTTGGCATTTTAACCACTTCTCTAGTAACTAGGATCATGCATGGGTCACCGTTCTTGAGTTCTTGTTCAAGTTCTGTTGCACTGATCAAATTAATTCCTTTCGACTTCTTCGGTGTATTAAGTTTAAGCTTTTTAGTAATAGATTGGTAGGATGTCAATTTAATCTTCTTACCCTCATGCTCAAATCGACGCATGTTCGATCGACCATGAATGGTAACTCATTTATCGTAGAGCTATGGTCGTCCTAATATGATTTGACCTGCATCCATCGTAATCACATCACACCATATCTTGTCTTTATAAACATCAAACTCAATCGGTACAACACATCGTTGTTTCACATCTAGGGCCATTGAGTTGATCCATGACACCTTATATGGATGGGGACGAGGTTCAGCCTTCCATCTAACATTCTCAAACATGTTAGACGATACTACATTGACACAACTTTCGCTATCCACTGTTACTTTTCAATTCTTGTCTCCAATCTTAATGAATGTGTGGAAGATACCAGTTCTTCTCCAATCATCCTTTTCTTGTAAGAACACACACCGGACGACAGATATGTAATTTGAAAGTGCAAGTTGAATATAGTTACATTCAGCATCATAACCTTCTTGGTCATAATCGAACGTCATCTTCATTAATGTCTGGGTGATATGTAACTTCCTCATCATCAGACCCAGGAGTTTGTGTGATAACTCTGTTAATGAAGATGATCTTCATTTCGCTAGAATAATTAGCGGCGATGTGACCATAACCTTGACATCTATAACACTTAGTGGATACACTAAATTTGAAAAAAATTTTGTTCGGAGAGTTTGCTATGATCATCACTTTGTTTTCCTTTGAAGTTATTCTTTCGGGAGGAGGATTGGGTGCTAAACTTATTGAACTAAGAAGAGGAGGTCCTAGTCACACTCGATTTTGAATCGAAACTCTTAGTATTGTAGTTGACCTAAGAGAATCTAAATCTTAAACTATGGTGTAGGCGTTCTCTAATTCGGTGACTCCTCTAAGTAACAATTCAGTTCGCAAGTCTTCTCTAAGTCCGGCTCTAAATCTAAAAAGAATTTGAGTTTTTCTTCCTTACTGAAGATACTGCATCTAATGAGAAACTCATCGAATTTTGCAACATACTTCTTTGCTGATTTATTGTCTTGATTGTATTGATGTCACTTGTCCATAAGATGATCACTAAATGATGGTGGCACATACAACTCATCCTTCATCATATCTCACGTTTCAATAAGTCGTTGAAGTCAGGATGCGCGTATGTTCTCTAAGTTAGTCCAGTATTAACTAGCTTGACCGGTCAGTTTCATGACAACAAACTTAATTTTCCTCGGCTCAGTGAGATTGCACAATGTAAAGTACTTATCTAGTTGGAGTGTCCAACTTAGAAAAAGTTGTGGGTCATGACGTCCATCAAAGGTGGGAACATCGATCTTGATGTTCTTCAGATATTGATCATCGAGATTGGGTAAGTTATCAGATATTATCATGACGGTTGTTTCGCGATTAGGATAATTTTCTCCAGCAGGAAAGGACTCTCACAAGATATTTTTTTGCTTGCTCTTTAATTTCGTGTAGATCAGCTCGAGTCTGAGCCATATCATGGGTTAGGACTTCAAGTTTAGCCATAAGATCAGCTAGGGTAGGTTAGGAGGCCATGAAATCAGGGTTAGATTCACTAACTTCTTCACACAAGTATAGAGTACCACCACGGTTTGGCATGCAATGTATGAGTCCTAATATGAATGCAAATATATGCTATTTTTTATTTTGTTTACAAAAAAACTGTTTTCTAAAATTATCGGGTCAATCAAACTCCAATTTTACCAGTCCAATTGGCCAGGTCGGCACAACTCAGGTGGAAGGTTTTTCGCACTTTGTGTTCCATAATTACAGAACCACGTTGAGTACTCTTTCCTGATTAGACACTAATCGTACGAAATTTAAGGGTAAGACTTACCTTTCAAGATTTCGTAATTTACACTAATTTTTTTGAGGGGTTTTGAATAAAATCTAAGTAGAAGAAAAAAAGCAAATAAACGTGACTAATATGTAAATTCTACCAAACTGTGCTCTGATACCAAGATGATGTGAACCGTGTATAAGGCTGAAGCAACAGATAAATTAACTCAAAGTTACACTTCACCAAAAAGAAAGATCGTTGGGAGGAATTGAATTAGAACAGATAATATTAGGTTATGCTATAATCATCATGCAAATGCTTACAATTTCAATATTTAAAAAATTAATTAGAAACCTTTGTTTATGCAGAAAATTAAGTTTTATACGTAATAAATAAGTCAAACAATCACAATGAAAAAACAAAATCATTCACTGATTTTTAATATGGACAGAAAATCAGAATAGATAACAGACTGGATGATGTTATCTAGATTTGTAATTAAAAAGTTGATGTAATAAGAAAAATACCTGAGATGATTATAAATTTGATCTTAAATTGCGTGTTGATTGTTGATTGATCTCTGAACTCAAGCATCTGAGAACAAATACAGTCGACGAATACAGTGTCGTCGAGGCACTTATGTAGATGAGGCCGAAGTTGTGGATGCGTGACGAGGGAGAGGGATTTGGCGACGGAATATTCAATAAAGATTTATTTGAAAGGAAGAAATTTAAAGGTGAGATAGAGAAAAAATAGAGATAGATAAATCAATTAGAGCATCCCACTACTAATTGAGTATGATTAGAACATCCTACCAATAACAGAATTTAGGATCGTGAAATCCAATAATCAAACTCAATTTGAGAGTGAAGAAAAACTTTAACTGATTGTTTATTGAAAAAGTGAATACATGGGCCTTTATATAGACTACAAATTGTATCTCCTATTTCTATTTAGATTATATAATTCTAATCCTCAAAGAAATCAAAAGTCTAAAAGAAAGAGAAAATATATAAAAAGAAAAGTAGTATCCTTCTACAAGTCGCAAAACAGTAATCCTACTACAAATCATACTAGAAAAACAAAATATAAGAAATAAAAACTAAAACTCCTAATACTACTCTGAATTTGCAACTTCTTCTAGAACCAAATTGCCATAGAATTCATAGGCCTCCTTTGATACACTTTTCATGCTTTGAATTAGGCTTCGGCTTCACGATGTTCGCATCAGTTAATTTTCCCAAAAACTACTATAAACTATCACCGTTTTCCCAAAAACGAAACCTAAACTATCATAATTCAAAATACTACCACAAACTATACTTTTCCTACTTTAGTCTATAACGTCATTAACTTTGGTAATTAAACGACCTAAATGCCCTTACCCTTTGATTCACTTTTTTCAAAGGCCTGTCTTTTCAACGAAACAATGAGAAGGGCTTTTTTGAAAAAAAATTCCATCTTCTTCCCAAATGTTATATATTTTGAGATCTTCTCATCTTAATCAAACCCAGGAATTTCCACCCAAATATGAAATTAGAAATAAAAATATTATTCATATTAATCAGATTCAAAAGATTAATAAAGTTTTCTAGCCACGTTAATCTCATGAACTCATATTTATCATATTTCTACCCATGTACTTGATCAAATTTCAAGGGACCAAATCATATTTCTCCCATGTTGATCAGATTCTGTGGGATCAAATCATTTTTCAAGAACAGAACTCCAGCTGTTTAGCATCTGTTACATAGTCATGGGCTATTTTTGTGATCCATGTTTTCATATGCTCCTCAACTGAATTCTCACTTTCGAAGGTTGTATGCAAAGTTCATTCACATAACCATAATAAGCCTTGAAATGATGAAAGTAAATCCTCTCTTCTCCTCCCAAATCGAAATCGAATCGAACCAGTGAAAAGCTGAAAGCGGAGGTCCAATCACAAGTCCAAGAGGAAGATCATACTCTCCGGCGAGCACGCCATTGTCCCTAATCCATTGATAACAAGAAAGGTGCTTTGCGACTAGCTCTCGAGATTTGTTGGGTTCTCTAATTTCTAGGGCATTTTTGGCCTTGATGATCTTCGCCTCTCTTTGTTATAATTATGTAAATGAGCTGATGCAGCAGTGGCCAGAAGAATTGAGCTTTCATCGGCTCTGTCCCCTGATAGCCACCTCTTCCGCCGCCTTCTTCAGGTCAGCACCTATGATGCCGAGCGCCGAGCAGGATCGTGTAGGGATTTAATGAAGAAGATGGTCTAAGGAGAAGATGGAGTTTTTTCACAAAAGCCCTTCTCATTTTTGGATTGAACAGAAATTCCCTAGAAGAACGAGGGCAAGATGTGGGTGGGTTACATAAATATCAAAGTAAAAAACTCGTGTTTTACACGAAATATAATAGTGTTCGTTTGGTCATAAGAAAAACACGTCAGAATCATGTGCCAGAAGTGTAGATGATGGACCAACGGAAAGTAGTTTGTGGTAGTATTTTGAGATTTTGATAGTTTAGGGGGTTTTCTAGGAATAGTGATAATTTATGTAGTTTTGGGAAAATTAGCCTCTACTAAATAAAGCTTTATCTAGATGTCTTTTATCTAGATCTAATAAGCATAAAATTTTCAGTAATGTCTGAATTACTGAAAAAAGATGAGAGTTGATTATTAGGAGTCTCCGTTTAAGTTCGGCCTACAACTTATGTTCAAAAATAAATAATAAGGGCATAGTAATTCCCATAGAAAAAATGATTAGAGATAATTAAATATGAACCAATTGATAAATCTATTTAAAGTCATCATTAAAATAAATACTTGGATTTTGAAAACTCATAGTTAGAGAGAAAAAAAAATTCCCTTTAAATTCAAAAGGAATTTAACGTTTACATAATGTTAAGTGTTATGAGAAGTTTTGTTCTTTCTTTAAAAAGAAAATTTCAGACACTTGTTGATTTGTTTTAAAATGTAGAGTTCATTTCTTTTGGGGAAAAAGTTCGAATTATAATATTTGAATAAAACTAATTTTAGTTTTTTTTTTTTTTAGGATCATAATATGATTAGATGATATAAACCTTTATGTTATGTTTATATTTTATTGCGGAGAGAACAAGCGGGGAAGTTTCAAACTATTTGCTGACAAATTATATATAAGACTGAAAAAAGCTAATATCCAATATGCTAGATTTTATGTATTATAAATTATACATATATAAAATTTAACCAAATCTTCTAAGATTTAATGATTAATAAAATTATGATTCTATTTACCCTACTGCTTTAGAGATAATTTGATCCTTTTTAGAAATTAGAGACATAATTTAATTAGAACTTTCATAATAAAAATACATCCATGAAATATTGAATTTCAGTTTAATTTAAAAAATTCATGAAATTAGATTATATATTTAATTAGGACTCTAATAAATAAGGCGATCAAAGACTTCATAATTAGATTTAATTAAGTAAATTGCATGATTTCAAATATTAGTCGATCTCTATAAGAGTATTGAGGTACCTAATACGATATTAACTCAGCCTATATCGGGGTTGATATTCTGATATGACCAATATTGTCGATATAGATGGCGGATATTGATGATATTCATATTAAAAATCATTGGTGGATACTGTATCAATACCGAGATTTAAACCATGGTTGGTCATTTGAAATTTATTATTTTTAAATAATTAATAATTCATATTAAGATCTACTTCTTCTATGCATATATATTTATCTAAATATAGCTTAAAACTTAAGAAATATAATTAGATTTCTCATATTAATCATTAACAAATTACACTCACTATTGTTCAAGAAATAGTCGAATCTAAACTTAAGAATTAGATATCAACTTTGACCAGGGCTTCCAATAGAATCTATGCTTAGAATTTAGAGTTTCTAATTTTAATAGGATTCTTTTAAGAAAAACAGAGAATTTAAATTTGATTAAAATATTAATAAAGAAGTTCCAATTTGACTTTGATTTCTTAATTTTGAAATAGTTTATCTTTCATATTAAAATCTAATTTGTTCTAATGACATATTAAAAATTTATATAAATCAAAGTCAAATATTTATAAAATAATCACACCTATTTGATATTTATTAAGCAATAAATAGTAATTATTACGATTTTTATCTAAAACTTATTGAATCTTTAACTAAAAATTAGAGTTATGATTTATAATATTATAAATAATAGTATCAGTACGGTAATACTAATACGATAATATTAATAATGATGATGATAATTGACTCCCAAATGGATTAAAATTTTAAAATTAGGAGTCTACTCTCTAATTAACTCATGGTTGGATTAAAGTTTGTATTATCCTAATATAAAATGAATCTAGAACTTCTAACTATACTAAAATGGTAAAATAACTTTGAGAAAAGAAAATAGCTCATTACCTAAATACTAATTATATGTTAGATTTAAAACTTATTACTAACCCTTATTCAGATTAGAGAATTTTAACTTAGGAATCTAATTTCTAGTTGACTCCTTTCTAGATTAAAAATTCTATTAGTCATAATATAGAGAGAATTTAAGAGTTCAAGTTATAATAGGATAAAAAGAATTAAATTAAAAAATAGTTAATTATTAAAATAGGAAAAACTAGAGGGGACAAGGTGACAGCGTTGTGCACGTGGTTAAACTATTTGTTTTTAAGAATAGTAATAGATACTATCCGAATTATGCGCAGTAGTATCAATGTATTATTATAAAGTCTTTTATTGTGCTATAAATAGACCTTAGAGTCTCTGGGAGCTGCATGAGAATATCTTTTAGTCAAGATTTTGCGCGATTATAGGTTTTAGAGCTATGAAATACAATTTATAGTATATCTTCTATTTAGCAGAAACATCATTCTTATGTTGCCCGTGGATGTAGACAGTTGTGCTAAACTATGTAATTGTTGCCTTCTCTGTATCATGATTCTCTTCTATTATTTAGATTTCCCGATTTTACTAATACTTGTTTAAGCGCTCCAATTTATTGTCTTTATCTATCCATAATAGGAGTACATTTTTAAATTATAATGTTTCTTTTTTATGAAAAAATAATGAATGTGCTAAACATTGGTTAAGGATGGTCCTAATTTTCTCCTTTTGTTTTTTTGCATTTATTTATTTTAGCATTAAGTACTATCTATTAATTTAATATCGTTTAACTTTGTGATTTATATTAGCTAATGGTCTTATGATCATTGGATTTACTTAATTGTATTTTCTCATACTGAAGAAATTGATGGTAGTAATAGATGTTTTATCTGATTTTCTTTATTGCATGTTGTGTCTACGAACATTTAGCATTTTCTAGATTGTCAAAGTTCCTATATTTTAAAAAAAAATTGTAACTCTGTCATATGTTGTATACTTAATTGTATAACTAATTTCAAACAGAACAATTTATCCTACAATGCACGAGACCAGTAATACACGATGTGAGACACATGAAAACAATACACTTTATGCATTCTGATTTGACAACTTTTGACCTTAGACTATTTGCGTCTTAGATTCTCAATCCAAATGGCCTGCAATACATCACTCAGCTTGGGCTTGCATCCTCTAGAGAGGATTCGAGTCAAAACTGATCTCTTACAAAATATAACTGAAGATTAAACTCCATTGTCTTGCTGGAATAATTTTGTCCCAAAACATAACTAGCACATAACCAAACTAAAGAGAATTTTTTTTCATAAGAATATGATTGAAAATTGTTAGTTTTTAGAGAATAGACAGTGTTAAACTCTTTAATTAGTTAGTTAATTAGGAATCATATTGTTGTATGTATTAAGAGTACTAGTTAGTTACTTAATTAGAAGTCATATTGCTTTATGTGTTCGAAAATTTAGTTAGTTACTTAATTAGGAATCGTATTGCTATATGTGTTAGGAGTCATACTTATATTATGAGTTGTAATTTTAATTGCCTATAAATAAGAGTATAGAGAGATGACTCATCAACTCTCTCAAATCTTTCACTCAAATTTTAATATGGCATTAGAGCAAAAACCTTAACCCTAGCATCTTTTCCTTCCCTCTACCTTTGCCGATACCAAAACGCCTAGCCACAAGTCATTCACACTCACCAAACCTCCTACGTGCCTTCCTCGCCCTTATTGGACCCCCCCCCCCCCCCGCGCGTTTTCCCTTTCAACTCGTCGAGCCTCCCTAACCCTCGCCAAAGCTCCATCAACCAAACCTGACACCTGTGAAGCCTTCTCTGATACTTTTCGACACCCATCAAGCCTTCCTAGCCCTTGCCCAACTCCTACCGGTCCTTCCTCATCCTCAACCACCTTCAGTGAGGCCCTTTTACCCTGGACAAAGCCTCATCGAGCCTATCTACCCTTACTGAGATGACTACAATCAATTTGTGATCTCGCTAAGGGTTTTTCATGCCTTCGTGACTTCCCTGATGGTCTTGCGATAATTCTACATCTCTGCAAAGGCCATCTATTGCCCTAACTGGTCTCTGCAGCTTTGTTTGGATGTCTGCAATAATAGATTGTTGGTGTTCTTTATAACTACTACTAGCTGGCTATCGTTTCTACCTTTAAATGATTTGACTACTTGATAATATGTCTTCCGAAGACATCAAGCACAACTTTGATTCCACTGTTCCAAAGAAGTTCTTGTCTCTCACTGTGAAACTCAATGGAACTAACTACTTTCTCAGGCCTAATCACCTCTTTGTTTGTTCACAGAACAACCTCTTTGTTTGTTCACAGAACAAGCTGAAGCATCTTACACAAGATCCTTCAACAAAGCGTACTACTGTCTATTATGATAATTGAGTGGTCAGTGAGTGTAATGTGATGATGTGACGCTCAACAGTATTTTCAAAAAGGTCATTGCAAATGTCATATTTTTAAAATCTGCCAAAGAGATATGAGATACTTGGATACTTTGAAGATGAATTTCAATGAATAGAATATTTTTCGAGTTATTGACCTATATGAGAAGTTAATTACCACTATGACAAGAAGATTGCTCTCTATCTGACTACTCTGAGTTAAAAGGGACTCTCAACAAGTTGAATTTCTATCAACCCCTTATACTAGATTTGAAAAGTGGTTCAGTGGCATTGTGATGAGCTAGTAGTGGCTAAGTTTGAATTTGGACTGAATACTTCATTGGGTAACCAAGTTCGATGACATATTCTTGGTGGTGATACAGTCTCTTCTCACTCTACAACCCTGTCTCATGTTCGTTGTGTATCTATGAGAGGTGATTCCTCTTATGGTGTTTCTTTTAATACTGAGAACTTTGCTATGGTAGTTGGAAGTCGCGTCAGAGATGGAGAACGTGGGCGAGATCGTGGTTGCAATTTAGGGGGGAGACATGGATGCAGAGACAATGGTCCACGCCATTGTATTCACTATGGTAAGAACAATCATATATCAAAAAGTGTTAAGACAAATTCGATAAATCTGAGTGGAATCAAGTTGCTCATTCTACATATATATCTACTTCAGTTGCTACCTCCTCTAATGCTACTTCAACAATGCAGACTTTCTGAGCAAACTACGAGCGTTTATTACAGCTACAGACTGCTCAGGCATCCCATTCAACTAATACTATCAAGCATGAGTCTGCTTCATGTACGAGTGCATTTATTGCTTCCTCAAATAAGCCTTAGGTACTGATTCAGGAGCCCCTACTTATATGACATGTATGAAAAAAATTCCACTCTTTCCTTTCTAAATAATATTTCTTAATATTGTTAATGATATATTTTTCGTTGTCCATAGAAAAAAGTTATCCATGCTACCTCTTTTCTGTCACTAAATATTGTCTTATTTGTTCCTAAACTTTTTGTTAGTCTACTATTTATTAGCAAGCTTATTACTCAATTTCATTGTTGTGCAATATTTTACCATTGCTATCTGCAATTGGTTTGGGTCATGAATCTAGCGGCCTCTATTACATGAATGATGGTACACTTCATTCCAGGTTAGCTACTATTTCTCCTTCTAATACTCCAGTGTAATGACCCCATAGATTAAAACTCCTTCCTTGCAAAAATTGCGTCAAGTATTGCTCATCGAATCCACTATTACTACTTTAGAGTGTGACTCTTGCCACTTAAGCAAGCATTATCGTGCTTTCTACCCTAGTCATGTCAATAATAGAAAGTAATTCTTTTTTTAATCTGGTCCACTCTGATATTTAGGGACCATGTCGTGTTACTTCTATGTCTGATTTTCGGTATTTTTAGTTTTTATGGATGATTATTCTAGAATGTCTTAGATGTATTTGCTGAAAGATAGAACTCAGGTTCTTACTATTATCAAAAAATTGTAAATGAACCCGGTTTTCTACTACTATTTGTATTTTGTGCACTGATAATGATCTTGAGCATATACAAAAATAAGTTTCTTATTTTTTATTTATCTCATGATATATTACACCACACTACTTGTCCACACACTTCATAGTAGAATGGTAGTTAGAAAGAAAACTGAGACATCTTTTAGATGTAGCTCGCACTTTATTGATGTTAAGTTATAAGTATTGGGTTATTGGGTTATTACCTATATTTACCCATTTACCCTCCTTATCTTCTATATGTATCTTGTACTTTCTCTTATGAAATCAAAAAATTTCCTTTCTAGGATTTCTATTTTTTTACATGGTATCAGAGCAAAAAGAAACTCTAATTTTAAAATCATCCCCTCAAATTATCTGTTAACCCTAAAATCATCTCCTTCTATTGTCGCCCTCCCCCCCAGCCCTATCATCTTCTCCAAGTGGTGCCACACTCTCTCCAACTGCTATCACCCCGCCCCATCCTCTCCAAGAGGTGCCACTAGCCTCTCCACCTGTCGTCGTCCACCCCCCATCTCCAAGTGGTGTCGCAAGCCTTACAAGGCTCCAAGAGGTGCCGGCTTCTCTTTAAGGGCCCCATCAAATGCCGCAACTACTCCAAAATCAGATTTTTACTTCAGATCTGATCTTCTTGATGTTCTACAGGAACTATCTGGTAAGATTTGATCTGTCTGTTGCTTAAATATCAGATTTTTATCTCTGATCTGGCTATTTAGATGATCTACAAGAGTCCTTAGGTGAGATATGCTCAGTCTACTGCTTAAAAATAAGATTTTTACTTGATTTGTTTTTTTAAGGCTATCATGCTACTATTTGGTAACTAAGTTACTTTTCTTCATTACTGGCTATAAACTGCTACTACTGGTTATCTTTCTGGTGATTTCTCTAACTGGCTGTTATGTCTGAGACTACGAGTTCATCCTCACTATGACCCCCTCTTCGATGGCTGAAGCTTCTAACCCCAAAACGATGTTGGGGACTACAGTGAAGTTGAATAGCTCCAACTACCTATTTTGGGCTCAGACATTCCGCATCATTGGCGCTCAGAACAAATTGGCTCACCTCCTACAACCTCCACCTGCTGATACAGATCTCATGTATGCGACTTGACTTACTAGAGATTATTATCTGATGACATGGCTTTTCAACAGTCTGGAGGAGAAGATTAGTGGTAGTGTCATATTCCTGACTACTACTAAGGATATGTGAGATAAACTGAAGGTGACATGATAATGAGAAGAATTAATCGCGGGTGTTTGAGATTTATGAGTGCCTGTTTGAGCTCACACAAGGAGACAGATCTTTGCCTGAGTTCTATGGTGAACTCAAATGTCTTATTGATGAGTTAGAGATGCATCAATCTGTTGTTACTGATGCGGCAACACTGAGGAGTATTGTCAAGATCTCGCAGTGTCAAAGTTTCTATCCGACTTGTTTCAAAGTTTCTATCTGACTTGAGCCCATCACTACGATCCCAGGTGCGGGATCAGATTCTGGGAGGAGATAGAATTCTCATGTTAACTCCACCTTCTCGAGAGTTATGCAAGTATTTATTGGAACTGATGTTTACTCTACACCATCCATTGAGCAGTCTGCCATGATTTTTGGACATGGCAGAGGACGTGGTCGTGGCCGCGATTTTAGAGGACGAGAACTCATATGGAGGCGAACAGAGTGCCTCTGAGAAATGACCCCGGCAATGTAGGCACTGTGGACGCAGTAATCATATCTCTGAAAAGTGCTGGGAGAAATTTGGTCGGCCTGAGTGGGCACAGCTACCTGAGTCTTCTGCTCCGCGTAGCACTCCTCAGGAATATTCATCTACTTCCTTCACTCTTCCTGGATCTTCCACTGTTGTACTGACACAGAAGGAGTATGATCGACTTTGACAGCTAGAGTTCTCTCAGAACAATCTTTCAATGACTCATGCATCTGCTTCAGATATGCACGTCTATACCGCCTCTCCTCAAAAGCCCTGGATATTAGACTCTTGAGCCTCATCCCACATGACAAGTATTACACAAAAATTTATTTCCTTAAACATGTCCACTGTCCACCCCTCTATTAAAATTACTGATGGTACCCATTCACCTGTATTAGGCAATGGGGTGGTTCAGGCTGCTCCATCTTTAACCCTTACTGTTGTCCTTTATGTTCCACATTTTCTGTTAGTCTCTTGTCTATCAGTCAGCTTACTAAACAAAATAATTGTAAATAATATTTTTCCTTCTCATTGTGTGTTTCAGAACCTGTTGACTGGGAGGAGGATTGGTTCGGGGCATGAGCGAGGAGGCATATATTATTTGGACAATCGAGTGACCCCTACAGGCTTGGTTGCAGGTAAGCCTGATCCGATTTTACTGTGGCACTGGCGTTTGGGTCATTCTTCGGTACAAAAAATGCAGTTTGTTATTCCTATTAAGTCCTCCCTCTTCTTTAGGTTGTGAGTCTTGTGAGTTAGATAGGCATTATCGTGCTACCTTTCAGAGTCAAATCAATAGTTGTAGTAGTTCTGCTTTTGATTTGGTTCACTTTGATGTTTGGGGTCCTAGTCAAGTGCCCTCTATTAAGGGTTTTAGATATTTTCTGTTCTTTATTGATGACTTCTCTCGCATGAAGTAGTTGTATCTCCCAAAAGAGGTCAGAAGTGTCCAGTGTAATTGAGTCTTTCTTTAATGAAATAAAAAATTAGTTTTCTACTTCATTCGTGTGCTTCGTACTGACAATGCCTTCGAGTATATAAAAAAGGATCTCTCTAGTTTTTGTTCCAAAAATGAAATTATTCATCAGAGTTCTTGTTCTCATACATCCCAATAAAATGGAGTTGCTGAAAGAAAACATAGACATATTCTAGATGTTGTTAGAACCTTAATGATCTATATGAGTGTTCCGAAATATTTATGATCTGATACTGTGATAAGTGTTTGTTATCTAATTAATAGGATGTCATCTTCTGTTCTCAATAAAAAGTTCTCCATTTTCTTGTCTCCTTGCTAAGAAAAACCCCCTTCTCTGCCCCCCCTCGTGTTCTTGGATGCACTTGTTTTGTTCAGAACTTGTCTCCTGGGCTAGATAACCAATCTCCAAGATCTATAAAGTGTGTTTTCGTTGGATATTCTAGAACACAAAAAGGATACCGGTGCTATAATCACTCCACTAAGAAGTATTTAGTATCTGTTGATATCACATTATTTGAGTCTATTTTATATTTCTCTACACAAGTTTCTGTCACCATATCTGAAACGGTTCCTCCACTGTCTGACATTGCGTACACCTGCTTCTACTATTGCTTCGCCAGTGCCGCCAGCAGATACTACAGATCTACCTGCATCAAAGCCAGTTCGGGATTTCAGATATGACTACACTCATAGCCCAAAGGTTCCTGCCTCCAAACCAATTCCGACTAATCCCTCTCCAGTAGACAGTCTTCTTCCTCCACCATCAGCTTCTCCCTCTGATCTTGCTATTCCTATTGCTCTTCAAAAAGGCAAACGATCTTGCACTGATTACCCTATTTTGAATTTCGTCTCTTATGATCACCTAAACCCCACTTTTCGCCAGTTTGTTCTCTTCGTCTTCTGAGTCTATACCGAGGTCTTATACAAAGGCTTTATTGGTACCTGCCTGAAAACAGGTTATGGATGAGGAGATGAAAGCTTTTTCTTCTAGAGAAACTTGGGAGTTGGTTTCAACACCAATAGATGCGGTAGTTGTTGGTTGTCGCTAGGTCTTTACTTTAAAGTACCGCCGAGATGGATCAGTGAATAGATATAAGGACAGGCTCGTAGCAAGGGTTATACTCAGACATATGGCATCGACTATTTTGAGAAGTCATCACCAGTTGCTAGGATGAACTCTATCAGGATTCTGTTCTCTATTGTTGTTGACTTGTCATGGCCAATGTTCCAGATGAATGTCAAGAACGCCTTCTTATATAGGAATTTTCAGGAGGAAGTTTATATAGAGTAATCTCCAGTTTATATTGCTCAGGGGGAGACTAAAGTTTGTCGTCTAAAGAATGCTATATATGGACTCAAGCAGAGGCCAAGGGCGTGGTTTGAGAAGTTCAGTCTTACTATTTATGGTATTGGCTTTAGCCGATATCATTCAGATCACTCTGTCTTCGTTCGGCACACAAGGTCTGGCATTGTAATTCTGGCTTTTAATTTAATGATATTTTGCTGACTGGTAGTAACTCAAGAATAATGGATACTAAGATGTATCTTAAGCGTCATTCTGTGACCAAGGACATGAGACGTCCAAAATATTTTTTGAGAATTGAAGTTGCGTGTCAAAAACACAGTGTACTTCTTTCTCAGCAAAAGTATGCTTTGGACCAAGAAGGTGGTTATGCCAATTCACACCATCTTCTAAGCAATTAGCTGATTTACTTACCAAAGCTGTCTCACTTCAGATCTATTCTAATCTTTGTAACAAACTGTGCATGTTAGATGTCCATGCTCCAGCTTGAGAGAGTGTTAAGTTATTAGTATTAAGTTATTGGGTTATTACCCATATTTACCCATTTACCCTCTGTCTTCTATATATATCTTGTACCTTCTCTTATGAAATCAAAAAATTCCTTTCTAGGGTTTCTTTTTCTCTACAATTGATTCACATGCATGTCCCTAAAACCTTTTAGACTGAAGCTATTCTTTGCACTTGTCACTTAATAAATAAAATGCCTCGCCAGTACTTCATGATAAAATTCCCTTTTCTTGTTTGTATATTGACAAATCAACCTTTTCTGTTGGTCCTCATGTGCTTGGTTTTCAAAATCTTCAATCTGGTTTGCATAAGTTAGAACTTAGAACTATAAAATGTATCTTTGTTAGCTATTCACGAACCCAGAAAAGCTATAAATATTTTAATTATATATATTGTAAGTTATAAACTTCTACTAATGAGACTTTTTGAGCATATTTTGCTTCTAATGGTTGTCCTATACTTCAGCCTATACCTAGTTCTGGTTATTTGAAGAAAGAGATTGTTCGTAAGTAATTGCAGGTGTATATCAAACATTCCAAGAATATTGTCTCTACTTCACTCCCGACTGATTCAGTATCTGCAACTGCTGATTCCGATCCTCTTCATTTTGTTTTTCTGCCTGTCGACCTCCCATTTTCTACTGTTGAGATGAATACATCTGCTCCTTCAGACTTAGATTGTCCTATTCCACATCGAAAGGATAAATAATCGTGTACTCAACATCCTATTTCAATTTTTTGCTATGATTGTCTTACCGTGATATATCATACGATATATCTCGTATGATTGCCTTGTTTGGGTCCTCTATTTCTGTACCTAAGTCTTATCAGGAAGAATTGATGACGCGGAATGTAAACAGACCATGGATGACAAGATGGATGCTCTCACCTCACGTCAGACTTGAGGTCTTGTGCCTATGCATGTAGTCAGTTGCTGCTGGATATTTGCTATCAAGTATCATCCAGATGGCATGATGGATAGATATAACGCTCACCTAGTTGCTAGATGTTAGACTTATGTAGTGGATTATCTGGAGCCCTCTCATGTGACTCATCTTAACTCAATTCGTATCATATTTATCTAGTTGACAACCACCAATAGCCAATGTTTCGGCTGGATGTGAAAAATTTCTTGTATGGTTACCTTGAGGAAATCTATATGGAGCAATCTCTTGAGTATGTTGCTCAATGGGAGAATATGGTGAAGGCAACATATGATCTTGAGCAAAGTCCACGAACCTAATTTGATATGTTCAGTCTATCATCTCTAAAGTGAGTTTTCATAAGTGCTATTCTTATCATTCTTTCTTTGTTCGCAGGAGTTTCTCTGGCACTGTGATTCTTGCTGTTTATATTGATGGCATTCTAGTCACTGAGAGTAATATTGATAGTATTAAGAAAGCTAAAAAAGTATCTTAAGACTCAATTTGTGATCAAAGACATCAGCAAGCTAAAATACTTGGGATTGAAATTGCTCACACTAAACATGGAGTAGTTCTTTTCCAACAAAAGTATGCTTTAGATTTACTACAAGAGACCGGACTACTTAGCTGCAAGCATGTGCATACCCCTATGGATGTTGATGCTGATTTAGGGGAAAAGAATGCTTCTATTTGAGGATGTTTCTCACTATGGGAGACTTGTAGGTAAATGTATCATCTCACGGCTATAAGACAAGATATTATATATGTTGATTGGTGAGTCAGTTATGCACAAGCCCAAATCATTTATTAGAAGACCGCCTGAGAATTCTAACATACATCAAAGGATCTCCAGGTAAAGGTCAGTTGTATAAGAAACATGAGCATCTGCAGATTGAAGGTTTTTAAGATTCAAATTATGCAAGGGATAAAAGAGACAGAAAGTTTACTTCTGGCTACTGTACTTATGTTGGAAGAGATCTGGTTACTTGGAGTAAAAAGCAGTGTTGTATCTCGTTCCAATGTCGAAGCATAGTATAAAGTGATGACTCGTACAACATGGAAGATGATGTGACTGAAATCTTTGTTCTGGGAACTTAGATTCAGTGTGGATGGTTCGATGCTTATGTACTGTGATAACTGGGTTGCTATTTACAAAGCCAACAATCATGTCCTTAATGAGAACCAAGCACATAGAGTTAGATTTCTATTTTGTTTATGATGTAAGGTCTGTTTGTTTCGCCGCAAAACGCCGCAAGTCGTAAGTCGTAAAATGAGAATAACAAAAGTGAACTGTAGCAGGGAAAATATATTGTGTTTTACGGTATTTGGTTGATAAAGTGAAAGTGCAAATGGGAAAGTATAATGTGTTTTACAGTGTTTGGTTGGTAAAGTGCTAGTGTAAATGTGAAAGTATATTGTGTTTTACAGTGTTTGATTGATAATGTAAAAGTGTAAGTGAAAAGTTGACTACAAAATTAACTGTAGCAGTGATTTAAATATTATAAATACTATTAAATTAAATCTATTATTGTAAATTAAATTATATTAATAAATTTGAGATAAATATTAATAATCTTAATATTTTATTTATAACAATAATGTTAATAAAATATTAGTATATTTTAGTAAAATATTACTAAAATAGTAACTAAATAAATAATAAAAATTTTTAAGAAAATCTAAAGAACATTAATAAAATTTTAAGAATGCTAATAAAACATAAATATTAATAAGAAAAATAATAAAATATAGTTATAATATTATAATATTATAAATACTTAAAAATTATTATAATATTAAATTTTATTATAATATTATTGTAATATTATAAAAATATAAAATTAACAAAGTAAAATATAATTATAATTTTAATAATAAATTATTATTATAATATTATTATAATGAAATATTATTTTTACAATATTAACATAATAATGCATTAATATAATAATAATGTACATTATAATATTAATAAAGTAATTATTTATATTAAAAAATAAATAAGTAAATATATAGTAATTTTATATTAAAGTATAATATTGTTATAATAATAAATATTAACTCTAAATATAATATTAAAAAATGGTAGAAGTATTAATAAAATAATAAAGTATTAAATAAAAATATTAAATTAAAATAGTATAAAATTAAAAATATAAAATAATTATATAATTAAATAAGAAATTGAACACTATTAAAAATATTTAAAATATTAAATATTTAATAATATTAAATTATATATTGATTGTCAAATGACTGCTTTGAACTGCAAGTGAACTACAAGTGGGATTTACAAGACCACAAAATTAACTGTAGCAACTACAAGTGAGAAAATATGGGTGTAAAAGTGAGATTTACATGATCACAAAATTAATTATAGCAACTACAAGTGAGAAAATGAGAGTTGCATTTTGCAAGTTGTTTTTTAGCGAAACAAACAGTGGAAAATAGAAAAGAAGTTTTACGAGTTACAACTTGTGGCGTTTTGCGACGAAACAAACAGGCCCGTAGTCTCTCGAAAGTTGATTTCTACTGGACTCACTCCTAAGGAGCTCACGTATATGTTTACTAAACCTATGCCTCTTAGAGTTTTCTCATACTTATCTAAAAAGCTGAGCATGATACATATTTATGCTCCAGCTTGAGGAAAAGTGTTAAATTCTTTAATTAGTTAGTTACTTAATTAGGAGTTATATTGCTATATGTGTTAAGAATCTTAGTTACTTTATTAAGAGTCATATTGCTATTTGTGTGGAGGAGTCCTACTTGTATTATGAGTTGTAATTGTAGTTGCCTATAGATAAAGAGTATAGAGAGGAATCGACTCTTTCAAATCTTTTCCTCTCAAATTCTGATAGACGACTTAACTATAGATTGGGGTTGTCTCTCTTTATATAGATGAGAAATAAATAAGAATGATAAGTATACCCTTACATGCTCTAATACTCCCGCTCATGCTGGAGTATAGATAACAACAGCTTGTTATGGTGATGGATCTATGCTCAAGTTCACAAGATGGAAGGGGGATTGCTCTGATATCATGTTATATTTTAGAAAATAAACAGCTTAACCCTAAATTGGAATTGCTTCTCTTTATATATATGAGAAAAAATAGAAAAATACAAGAATACCTTTACACACTTTAATACTTACACACTCTAATAAAAATCATCAGAAGGTTGATGTAAAGGGAAAGGTCATTGATGTTATTGTAAATTTATTGTAACAATCTAACATATAACCTCTAAGATGATGAATAAACAAAGTGATAATTTGTCCTAAACGAATCACAACTAACTGACAGTAGCACCAAATTAAGTTCCTTTCCCGCTTAAAAATAAATATTGAAGTAGCAACTGATAGCAGCATAAGAATTAGTTCTGAAAAAAAAAACAATTGACCCCATCTTGTTTACCTTGATTTCCTTGATGCCAGTTCCTAGCTTAGCATCTCTTTTAGGATGATACATCAAAGCCTCCATTAGAAGAGACTTTTCTGCTTCATTAACATGATCGTTGATGGGATACCTATAAACAAAAGATGAAATTTGTCATGAACAACATACATTAATCTACAAAGGCCTAAAAGTAATGCAGGTAGGAATTCATAGGAAAGAAATAATTCATAAATAACTAATATACAATCCTCATAATAGGTGATCATTGAACCTGGTATGTCCCAATGAACGAAAAAAGCATTTGAGAGTAGGAATAGGGACAGGGCTGGCCCGACCCCCTCTCAAAAAAAAAAAAAAAAAAAAAAAGCCCCAAGCAACCCAGTCCCACTCGTGGCCTTGTCAGAAATAAGATAGGTTTTGAGCCTCATTCTAAGCCTGTTTTACTTTTGCGCAGGAGCCGAGGCTGCCAGAAGTCAGCCCCAACCCCGGCCCTTAAGAAGGCTCTAATTCACGCCCTACCTATAAGCCAAAGTCCCACATCTAATATACTCATTCCAGAATTAATATCAGTATTACCCCACAATCTTTAAAATTCGAAAAAATAATCATAGAAAAAGTTTGTTGTTGAGGGAGGGATGAAAGAGACTGGGAGAAACCAGGAAAAAATATGGTCTTTTTTCACTTATAAATTTCTAGTATCCCTAGGGCTGAGGATCGCAACTGGTTGCGCTACGGCCCATGGCCGAGGATTGGGGGAGGATTTAAGGGCCAAAAAAATTTGGGAGGGGCCCACCCTAGGCCCTGATGGGGCCCAATCTGTAATTATCCCTACTCGAAAGTGAGATGCCACTTTATGATGCTGACCCAGTTTGCTTCCAACAGTGCTAGCACAATACTCCAACTATGGAAGTAACATCATCAACTACAATGGGGAAGGATGATCAAGGTCAAGGATGATCAAGGTCACAAAACCACAAAATTCGAATAATGGATGTGGAAGTTTAGCTTTAACAAAGCCACAGAGTCATCTGCCTTTAATTTGGCTGGTACTGGTAATATTCAGGTTGTTCAGGGAGTAAAAATTCAAAATGATAATACAATCTGGAAGTACCAATTCCAGAGACAGGTGGTATTGTAGCATTAGCAGGACCATCCCCCCAACGAAAAGATATAGGATTAGCATTAGATATCACGGTACAACAGCTGGTCATATTGTCAGAGCTTTAGAGTCTAGTGTCCTAGGTTTACAAGTTGCAAGAAGGCCAGTAATGCTATTACTGTTACTTGCTGAGCAAGGTATGACGGGCAGCAAATAAGCAGGAATCCTCTTCTTAGGCAACAGTCATTTAGTTGTTACTGGGACCATCTGCAGTATGCTGAAAGGGAAATGGATCCTTTACACCACTATTGTAACTAACATAACCTACAGTGGCTCCAGAAGAGCGAACATAATTCAACAGTTGGACCTTAACGTGACCCTCATAACGCGTGTAAGTGCAAACAGAGTCTTTAACACTAGCTCCATGTCCACTACGAATACCAAGAGCAACCACTATCTCATGACATCCACAACAACCACTATTGTGAATTACACGGGCAGACCTATACCCTGACCACGATCCCAGATTCACAATCACCTTGTGTTTAGTGAATGCAAACTTATCAGGTAACATTTTTCTCAGACAAAGTAACTTGAAGACAGGCAAAACAAAACACATTTGATAAAGATGGAAGTTCAGTTGTGAGTATTTTGCTTATCTATCTTATGAGGAGTAATATGCTCATCATCACACATAAGTATGCCAAGGCTTTAGAGACTAAGAAAGAATTATCAGCAATGGCGTCTTCAATTCAGCCAATAAGGCATAATTGCACAATAGCTGTAGAAGCATAATCGACAAGATACCTACGTGCAGATTGAGCCCAAGAGTACTGTGTTCTCTGGTACCACAAAAAAGCAGCAGATAAGTGGTGAAAGAAGTTTGTCAAAGCAAGTTATGGAGAAAATGCAACTCTGAACACTCTGATTTGACAGGAATTGATTATAATGTCGATTGAAATGATCTCAACGCATATCCATGCTTAATGAATCTTGAGCCCATCTTGAAAGATAGATGTTGGAACAGAAGAAGAAATGTTTCAGCAGATTGACTGGAGAGTGGAGAGACAAGATCAAGTGTGACACAAATATTGTTTCCTTGGAAAATTAGTTGGATCATGTCAGAGGATCACTGGAGAATTAATTGGAACGTGTACATGCGACAACTAGCACATTCATAACCAAGAAATAAGAAAGTACATTAACAAAACAACACCTTGACACTTAGAAACAAGGAGTTAATAGATTTATGGAATAAAAACTAGAAGAAAAAACTCAAGTGGCTAAACTCATGGAAGGGGAAACCATTTAACATAATTCAGAAAATATAGTTTATATACTTCATAGAATAATAGAATATTCCCCACTATAGATGTCATTGAGGGATCTGGAATGGTTACAGATTTCAGAAATCTGTAATTAGACAAGTGAAAGGTTTACCCAAACAAAGATCATGGGACATACTGATGCGAACATCAAGCCACGTGTATGGCACGTGTTTCACCGGTGGAAAAGTAGAACTCTATGTATTTTAGTTTCTTTATTTTGAATTCCTTTATTTTGGAGCTATTTTAATTAAGAGTTTAGTTTCTTTATTTTAGAGTTGTAATTCTATTTTGATTAGGGTTTTACTTTGACTTGTATTCAATTTTATAAAAGCTTATATAAAGGCCTCTTGTATCAAACAATAATATACAATGAATTATTATGAAAGTTTTTTCTCAAATTTGTGAGTTGTGATCTCTCCCAAATCTCTCTTTTTATGTGTGAAGCTCTAGAGAAAGCCTAAATTAGTTGTGTGAAGCCCTAACTAGCCTATCTCCTTCCCTACACCCTATTAAGAAAAATTCCTCGTCGGCCGCCCCTCTGACGGCGGCGCCGCCGCCCAGACCGCTAGCGGCGGCCGGCCGCCGGCCACCCCCCTTCCCCCTCCTTTTCTTTTCTTTCTTTCTTTCTTCTTTTCTTTCTTTCTTTATTTCCTTTCTTTTCTCATTCTTTTCCCTAAATAAACAACACTCTCTCACATCCCTAAAATATCCTCCACCTCTTTTCTTAATTACTTCCCCATATTTACAATTAATACCCCTCCCCTTTTAATTCCTAATTCCATCCTAAAAAAATACCATATTCTCTCTCTCTCTCTCTCTCTCTCTCTCTCTCTCCTTCCTATAACTTTCTCCTCTCTCGCTCCTCTCTCATTCCCTCTCTAATAATTATATAAATATTTATATTTATATATTTTAGTATATGTGTATGGGCTAGTGGCTTGCTCACTCATATCGGCGGACTTCTCGGACTTTTACCCGGTATTTCGTCCCGGTATTAGGCGAGTACATTTCCTTGACATTTCTTGATTTATTACCATCGTTTCATATTTAAAAATTATTATCTTGCTTTTAATACATGATATCTCTTTGTACAAGTTAGTTTATGTTATATAAATAATTATCATGTTTTATAAATAGCTGCCGGCCCTTATTATACCTTGTCAAACCGGTATTATACCGGGTATGTCTAAATCTACTCTCGCTTTACCTGGCTTCGCATAGCTAACTAAAAGATAAATTTATTAGTATAAAAATGGTAGTGAAGAGTTTGATATGCTTATGCCGTTCTCCTGTACCATGTGATGTGAAAGGTTGATACCTGATATTTGTTATTGTAATTCTCACCGACATATTAGTTGCCTGACCATAACATTTATACACAAGTTACTTGCCATGCTTAACACTTAATATCTAACCACGTTACTTGCCTTGCTTATTACTTGATATCGACACTGGTACTTGTCATGCTATACTTATTATTTGATATCGGTATCGGTACATGCCATGAGATACTTATTATTTGATATCCGATACCGGTACTTGCCATGCTATACTTATCGCCTGCTACCTGACACCTGATATAGTAACACTTGACACTCGACCTGATATTGTGGCACCTGACTGGTTACTGTTATAACTGGCACCCGTATTATATCGTCTATGCATAATTATTATATTGTTACCAGATATTTGATACTCCTGAACTCTTGTACTCCTGAACCCCTGTACTCCTGAACCCCTGAAAAAGGGTGACTCCTGATATTATACTCCTGTTTATTCCCATAGTTGGATAATTATGATTATACTGTATACACTTGTGGACATTATCTTTAGGCAATATATATAATAAAAATCCTCAACTTACACTGGGGTGGGGGAAACTGATGGAAACCGGTATGATGTCATATTTATAATGGTAATATTTCTGAAGTGTCGTGTGGGACGCGTAATGATAAGTCCCCGGAAGCAGAAGCCTGGATCTGAAGTGTCGTGTGTGGCGCGTAATGATAAGTCCCCGGAAGCAGTAGTCTGTACTCTTGAGCTAGTCCCGAGCAGAGACGGGACCCACTATAAATATGAGTCATCAGATTTATCAGTTTCCAAATAATAACTCATCTTATTTATAAGTGGATGTATGTGTACCGGTAGCACATACAAAAGCATATGAATCGGATGAATAACATAAAACAACCAAACAGTAATAATGAACGGGTGATAATTGGTCTCTCCTTTGTTCGAGTCCTGGTACTCACATATCAGGCATGGGTAAGTTCTACAGAGTGCGAAATCTAGTATGAACTATCGGTGATGTGAGGCGCTGGTAAGGAGGCGATTGAAATATCAAACGGTACTGATTATTATTATTGGATAAATTAAAATGTTATACCTCTATATTTCAGCTATAGTGCTATGCCCTGTGTTGACACCTGCTTTATGACATGTGATTTCTGTAATTACTCCAGACACACTCTAGTTCTGTTACCCTGAGGGCAACTCAAGTTGTATGAACCCAGATGATGGTGATATCGGATATGTGGTATATAGATAAGGGTTTCCTTATTTGGATTATCCCCTTGACGTATCAGTCTCGTGAATTCATAATCTGAGCTTATACAACTAGTTTTGTTCATACTTATATTTACCGAGTGTTTAGTGTTTTTATCGCATGTTGCCATATTTTGTCGCATGATTATGTGTACCTATGCTCTCTATATCATTTTCCATGCATGTTTTCCCGATTCGGACTTATAGATATACATGTATTTACTTGATCTCGGATTTACTGTCATTTTCCTTATATTACTTGTCATTTCCTGTACCTGCATGCCTAGACCACCTCACTTGATCATGTACATGTGTGCCTGTTATGCACGTCATTTAGCTTTATCATATGTACTCGATGGGGTTGCTAACAATCCTGAATTCTCATGTCCAGATCCTGAAGTCCGGACCATGGTGGCTTAGCTGTAACTGAACCGAGTGCGCAGCGGATCCTCCCGTGGTGATCGGAGTGCAACAGAAGCTCGGACACCGCCGTAGCTCTTCGTCCCTGCTTTTCTCCTGTTTGGCTCCCGAGGCCCTCTTGCTACTCGTGAGCACCTCTCAGTTTTTGTATATCTCTTCATGTATTATGTACTTTTGTATTTTCTGGTGATGTAATATTTCTATAATATTGTATCGCTTTCTGTGATAACCATGTACTCGTATTATTCTGTTGGAATGTATATTGCCACTGTGCTTCCGCCTCTGATTCTTGCCTGTACTGAAGCTTAACGCATATACGTGAGGGTATTTCTGACCTGCGTATATACGTCGCAGTGACGTCTCCGTACCCGCCGGACCGGGGCGTCACAGGATGGTATCAGAGTCTACGTTCTAACATCCTCAGTACAACCAATTGACAAATTAATGATGTATTAATCTGCAGCTGGGGAGCATGAGTCTTGAATATACATTCTAATCGCAAGTACGGTGTTATCTATTCCTTCCTTGCAATCTTTTCCTTGGATCCTAAGACCCTTCTATCTTTCCTTTCAGCTTCTTCCCATCATCCCTTCAACCAACTCAGATATAGAGAGACGGAGAACCCGTAACGGTCCTAGCACTTCTCGTGACAGTTCCAATGGAGAGAGCGACAACATGATGAGGGTCCTTCATGGCATGATGCAGACACGGTTCAAAGACTCGGCCGAGTCGGAGACGAGTCGGCCGAGTCGTATCCGTCTCGGCCCGTTTCGAGACGAGTCCGAGTCACGAGTCGGTTGACTCAACTCAGAGGAGACTGACTCCGCCGAGAATCGGAGTTGACTTGATTGACTCGGCATTATGATGCTGATTTTGTGCCTCATCACAATTCAATGTGGAAATAACTACATTATCTTGTATTAATGAATGTAGTTTGTGCAATTTACTATATTGTGTATGTATTTTGATATGCTTATATCGATGACGCGTGTATTTATTCTTTTGCTTTATGTTTAGTCTGCTAAGTGATATATTTTGAACATGTGATACATGAATATAGATGTCTACATTTTTTTAAGATTTGTCGTGATTTTTTTTAGAATTTTTTTGAGCTTTCTATGTAGCGTTTTGCGCGTATCGCCCGATACCGATCCGAGTCGCCGAGACCGATCCGTCTCAGTGCACGCCGAGTCGGTGGTCAAAACCGCGACTGTGAACCATGGATGCAGAGTCAGCATCAGCAGACGGAGCTCTTGCAACAGGCATTATCAACTACACCTAAAGAGCAGAGGCCTGGCAATGTATCCAACTTCAGAAAACTGCAGCTCGCTACATTTCGGGTACTGAGAAGCCGTTAGACACAGAGCAGTGGTTGATTGATACTACAGATCTTCTAAAGGCAGCCCAGATTCCTGATGAGAACCAAGTGAAAGTGGCTAAGATACAGCTGAAGGACGTGGCCAGGACTTGGTGGTTGGTAGAAGAAGTGAGGCTGGAGAAGCCCATCACTTGGGACCAGTTCTCGAAGAGTTTCTACGAGAGATTCTTCTCTGAGACAGCACAGAAGGAGATGGAAGAGCAATTTATCAGATTGCAGCAGAGGGACCAAACTGTAGACGAGTATGCTGCAGAGTTCCTAAGACTGAGCCGGTTCGCGCCATACATGGTGGCCAATGAGGAGATCCAAGCAAGGAGATTCCAGTAAGGCCTGAGGATGCAGATCCAGATGTTTCTTATACCCCAGCAACTCAAGACGTATTCTCAGGTCCTTATCATCGCTCGTGAGGTAAAATAGGGATTGAGAAAGAAGCGTCAGGATGAGATACATAGGAAGTTAGTGAAGAGATCCTTTCAGTTGAAGAGAGGTGAAGACTCAGTCGGACCCCTGGATACCCCACTAGCAGAGCAATTACTCCAACCTCTCCCTCAACAAATGAGATGTGGGTATTGTCTGAAGCTCGGACACTACAAGCGTGATTGCAGAATGGCAAACAAGGTATGCTTAGCATGTGGGTCTGATGGTCATATGATAAGGGATTGTTCATTCAGATAGATGGGGAGTATCACCCCGTTTCAACCAACACTTCCTGTACCACCAGTAAGAAGGGACCCAGGACCAATCGGCAGGAGAGCTCCAATCCCTTCCCCACAGTATGTCTTCAATCAAGCACAGAGAAGGCCAAGAGGTAGATCAGATGGGAGAAAGCGGAAAGCAGATCATTTGACCACAAAGGAAACTGAAGTATCAGATGAAGTGGAACAGAGAGTGGTGCCCTATATTTGGAACGAGGACCCTAGAGGTGACGCCCGTGACCACTATCCCCATTTTATCATGTCTTGAGTTGGTAAATTTTTCATTATCATATCCATTCTATCATGATATTCCCATCAACCCTATTTTCTTCTATGTTCATCTCCCTCCTTATAGAAATTTTGAAGATGAAATTTTTGTTAGGTGGGTAGATTGTAGCACCCCGTTCCCGGGATACATACCCTGATGCGTATCCCAAAATTTTTTTCTCAATGTTTGCTTTTAGGTTGTGATTACTTATGTTACTGTGTATCGGCTCTGAATTCTCAGACGTAGAGTCAGCCCTGACCCGGACAGGGAACCCGGTACCAGCCTGTAACCTGATTTGACCTTTCTGGTAGTCCAATTTGATCGATTTCAATTTCAAACACTGTTTTCTAATATTTTAGATTTTTCATGATTTTCTGAAATTTTTCAAAATTTGTCTGCAAAATCTCCAAAACCGGTGTCAGTCGGCATCGTTGACTGATTCCCGAATTTTTAATTTTCAAGTGGAATTGAATTTTCAAAAACGGCTTTCACGTTACTTCTTAGAATTTCATTTTCTATCAAAAAAATATTTTTTGAAATTTTTCTAAATTTATCAAAATTTCACCGATTCTGGTGTCGGCCGGTATCGCCAGAAGATTCCAGAATTTTTAATTTAAAAACTACATTGAATTTCTCGAATCCGATTTCACCAGATATCTTAAAATAATATTTGCTATTTTTAAGAATTTTTCGAAACGTTTTAGGAACAGTCAAATTTACCCTATTATAATAATAATATAATTTACCGTTCTTTTCTTTTCTTACTTTTTCCTTCTCCACTCCTCTACTTTTTAGTTCCAAGTTATCATGTTAATTTAAATATTTAATAATATATTTATTTATCAATTTTTCATATTTTTTCTATTCTCTTTTTCCTTTCTTTTCTTTTTCTTTCTTCCTTTTTCTCTTTTCCTTCTCCCCCATCCCCTGCAACCTGGCCGACCCTTCCCTGCAACTGTAGCTGCAAATGCAGCAGCAGCACATGGGCTGCAACAGCAGCCCATGCCCTCCCCCATGCCTACTCCATTACTCCCTACTCCATTACTTTCTATTTAAACCACCTTTTCCTTCTTCCTTCTCCCCCATTTTCTCTCCAATTCCTTTTCATCTCTCCTTCCCCATCCACTTCCTCCATGGCCGCCGACCACCCCAGCACCACCAGTGCCGCCGGCGCCCCCTACTTCCCCACTTCCCTTCCCTACTTCCATCACCCCCAAATCCCACCTCCTTCTCTTCAATTCCACCAAAATCCATCACCATTAAAACTTCTCCTCCAAAATTCACCACCCATTCCACCACTTCCTCCACTCCAACCACCCCATCATCATCTACTCCTCCTCCAACTCCCCATCACCACCAACCACCACCATCAACCACCACCCACCACCTCCTTCAACAACAAATAATAACAACATCAACAACAACAACACCACCTCAACCATCACCCCTCTCCACCACCTAGGCCGCCCCCTCCTCCCTTCCCCTCCTTTTCTTTTCTTTCTTTCTTTCTTCTTTCTTTCTTTTTCTTTCTTTCTTTTCTCTTTCTTTTCCCTAAATAAACAACACTCTCTCACATCCCTAAAATACCCTCCACCTCATTCCTTAATTACTTCCTCATATTTACAATTAATACCCCTCCCCTTTTAATTCCTAATTCCTTCCAAAAAAATACCATATTTTCTCTCTCTCCTCTCTTCCTACAACTTTCTATCTCCTCTCTCTCCCTACTCTCATTCCCTCTCTAATAATTATATAAATATTTATATTTATATTTTTTAGTATATGTGTATGGGCTAGTAGCTTGCTCACTCATATCGGCGGACTTCTCACACTTTTACCCGATATTTCGTCCGGGTATTAGGCGAGTACATTTCCTTGACATTTCTTGATTTATTACCATCGTTTCATATTTAAAAATTATTATCTTACTTTTAATACATGATATCTCTTTGTACAAGTTAGTTTATGTTATATAAATAATTATCATGCTTTATAAATAGCTGTCGGCCCTTATTATACCTTGTCAAACCGGTATTATACCGGGTATGTCTAGATCTGCTCTCGCTTTACCCGACTTCGCATAGCTAATTAAAAGATAAATTTATTAGTATAAAAATGGTAGTGAAGAGTTTGATATGCTTATGTCGTTCTCCTATACCATGTGATGTGACCGGTTGATACCTGATATTTGCTATTGTAACTCTCACCAACATATTAGTTACTTGACCCTAACATGTATACACCTGTTACTTGCCATGCTTAACACTTAATATCTAACCACGTTACTTGCCTTGCTTATTACTTGATATCGACACCGGTACTTGCCATGCTATACTTATTATTTGATATCGGTATCCGTACATGCCATACTATACTTATTATTTGATATCCGATACCGATACTTGCCATGCTATACTTATCGCCTGCTACCTGACACCTGATATAGTAACACTTGACACTCGACCTGATATTGTGGCACCTGACTGGTTACTGTTATACCTGGCACCCGTATTATATCGCCTATGCATAATTATTATACTGTTACCAGATATTTAATACTCCTGAACTTTTGTACTCCTGAACTCCTGTACTCCTGAACCCCTGAAAAGGGTGACTCCTGATATTATACTCCTGTTTATTCCCATAGTTGGATAATTATGATTATACTGTATACACTTGTGGACATTATCTTTAGGCAATATATATAATAAAAATCCTCAACTTACACTAGGGTGGGGAAACTGATGGAAACGGGTATGATGTCATATTTATAATGGTAATATTTCTGAAGTGTCATGTGGGGCGCGTAATGATAAGTCTCCGGAAGCAGAAGCCTGAATCTGAAGTGTCGTGTGTGGCGCGTAATGATAAGTCCCCGGAAGCAGTAGTCTGTACTCTTGAGCTAGTCCCGAGCAGAGACGGGACCCACTATAAATATGAGTCATCAGATTTATCAGTTTCCAAATAATAACTCATCTTATTCATAAGTGGATGTATGTGTACCGGTAGCACATACAAAAGCATATGAATCGGATGAATAACATAAAACAACCAAACAGTAATAATGTTAAGAACGGGTGATAATTGGTCTCTCCTTTGTTCGAGTCCTGGCACTCACATATCAGGCACGGGTAAGATCTACAGAGTGCGAACTCTAGTATGGACTATCGGTGATGTGAGGCGCTGGTAAGGAGGCGATTGAAATATCAAACAGTACTGATTATTATTATTGGATAAATTAAAATGTTATACCTCTATTTTTCAGCTATAGTGTTATGCCCTGTGTTGACACCTGCTTTATGACATGTGATTTCTGCAATTACTCCAACACACTCTAGTTCTGTTACCCTGAGGGCAACTCAAGTTGTATGAACCCAGATGATGGTGATATCGGATATGTGGTATATAGATAAGGGTTTCCTTATTTGGAATATCCCCTTGACGTATCAGTCCCGTGAATCCATAATCTGAGCTTATACAACTAGTCCATACTTATATTTACCGAGTGTTTAGTGTTTTTATCACATGTTGCCGTATTTTGTCGCATGATTATGTGTACCTATGCTCTCTATACCATTTTCCATGCATGTTTTCCCGATTCGGACTTATTGATATACATGTATTTACTTGACCCGGATTTACTGTCATTTTCCTTATATTACTTTTCATTTCCTGTACCTGCATGCCTGGACCACCTCACTCGATCATGTACACGTGTGCCTGTTATGCACGCCATTTGGCTTTATCATATGTACTCACTGGGGTTGCTAACAACCCTGAATTCTTATGTTCAAATTCTGGAGTCCGGACCATGGTGGCTTGGCTGTAACTGATCCGAGTGCGCAGCGGATCCTCCCGTGGTGATCGGAGTGCAGCAGAAGCTTAGACACCGCCGTAGCTCTTCCTCCCTACTTTTCTCCTGTTTGGCTCCCGAGGCCCTCTTGCTACTCGTGATCACCTTTCAGTTTTTGTATATCTCTTCATGTATTATGTACTTTTGTATTTTTTTGTGATGTAATATTTCTGTAATATTGTATCGCTTTCTGTGATAACCATGTACTCGTATTATTCTGTTGAAATGTATATTGCCACTGTGCTTCCGCCTCTGATTCTTGCCTGTACTGAAGCTTAGCGTATATACGTGAGGACATTTCCGACCTGCGTATATACGCCGCAGTGACGTCTCCGTACCCGCCGGATCGGGGCGTCACAAAACTCCTGAAGAGAATCCTACAACAATACTGCAATGCACCCGACAAAGCCGCTACAGTAAAAACAAACCCACTACAGTAAAATAGACCCGCTAAGCATTCAAAGTTCGTTTTCAAGCTGTATCTCTCATCCGGAAGTCTAAATCACACATGGTTCGAAGCGTTGAATTCGTGAGAGATTTCTCTACGCATCACAAGCATCACAAGGACATTAAGGCCGACGTAAACCTCAGTATGTACGTTTCTAACTCATATCGATTATTTTGAGTTTGATATTTTAATCTATAAGTTTTTATCGATTTAACTGTTGTCTACAAACGTGAGATTGTGCATATCTACTTACCTGTAATTCAATAGTTTTAATATTAAATGTAGAATTTTTGTCGCATAACATATTATCTTTAGTAGATTCACAATTGAAATTAGAGTAGCATGTGCAAGTTATTTTCATTACACCTATCCGCTTTATTAGTTCTAACATTTTTCTACCAATGATCGTTTCATGTTGGTGAAGCGTGATTGAGTGTTTTGTTGCTAATTCTTGCACACGCATACATGTTTCACATCAGTTTGGTATAACAGCATGGTTTAGGTAGGAAACTTGCATTAGGTTTAGGAAAATTTTAATTTTAATTTTCAGGAATTTGTTAGGAATTTAATTTGTTTTCTTTGCATAAAAATTAAAAAAATTGCATATAAGAATTCCATCATTCATCTAGGTCTTTGTTTAGTGCATGTCAACTTTAATAAATTTTCAAATCACTTTAGCTGACATCATGGCTAAACTTTATCCTCTAACTCAAGAAGGTAATGCCTTCCGTTTAGACGCGAAATGATTGAAAGCGAATGTCAATAGCGTAGTGACCAAATTGGAGACCCACAACATGAATCTTAAAAGCAGTACAACTTGTGTGATGCCCACAGCAAGAAAAGTCATAGAAAAAGTCTGGTAACAATAAAAACAAGAACATTGAAAAGAACTTTTCCAAGCTTAGTCCTATAATCAAGTGTTACAAATGTCAAGGTTATGCGCATGTTGCTGCTAACTGTCCAAACCCATTTAAGATTGTCATCACTGATAAAGTGTTCATTGAAACCTCTAAACCTGATAGCACTATTTCTCCGAAAGTCACTTCTGTGATTTAGGAGTTTACTATCACACGTCCTTTCTCTTCCCTGGCTCTACTGCCAACACTACCTTCTTCGTCTCTTTTACTGTTGACCCCTACTATTGTTACCTGTTTTGGTCACCAACCCCTTCCTCCTCTACTACCGACACCATCCTCTTTTCTCTTATGGCATATGGTAGGTTCTAAATCGAAATTCTCAACATACCTTATCTCCATAAATGATCAATGTCAAGTCAGTAGTTCTGCATCATCTTTTACATCACATGTGTACACACCACACGATGCAATCAGTGATAAAATTAGATAAAATAATGCCAACCATGAAATACGAGCTGATGATAGGAATAGAATAAATACTTTTAATGTTGGTGATGTTCAAAAGTTGCATGCGTAGTTCTGATCAATTTCAAACCATGATGAAATTGAACGATAATATTTATGTTATAGATCTTCCTATATATTTTGGCATCAATTCTACTTTCAATATTGACTGCTTAGTGGATTATAAAAGTCTTGAAGTTATCCCACTTTTTAATGAGCCTTTCCGTGAGCATATTCTTGAGAGCCCCTTCCTTTCACCACTACCAGATATTTTACGATATACACCATGTCAAATTGATAAATCCTTAGATGATAAAATTATCACCACCCAAGATAGTGAGATTCAAAAATATCTAATTTTTTGGATAGGAAAAGTACCAATTGATGATGCATGGCTAGACCGAAGTGAACTGCCAAAGATTGATCATGAAATTTTGGGGCAGTATGAAAGCACTTTCACTTCTAACTCGACAGAGTCGAGTTCTCTCTAACACGGAGAGAATGATGCGGACAATGTATATTGCATGTGCTTCATCGGAGGAGAAGACACCTCATTCCAGTTTTCTAGTAGTATAACTCTGTATTTTAGTTTTTTTTATTTTGAGTTTCTTTATTTTGGGTTGCATTTTAATTAGGAGTTTAATTGCTTTATTTTGGATTTGTAATTCTATTTTGATTAGAGTTTTAGTTTGAGTTGATTTCAATTTTGTAAAAGCTTATATAAAGGCCTCTTGTATCAAACAATAATATACAATGAATTATTATGAAAGTTTTTTCTCAAATTTGTGTGATTTATGATCTCTCTCAAATCTCTCTTTGTGTGTGAAGCCCTAGAAAAATCTCTCTTTGTGTGTGAAGCCCTAGAGAAATCCTAGATGAGTGGTGTGAAGTCCTAACTAGCTTATCTCCTTCCCTACCTCTCTCTTCTTTCTCTATTAAAAAAGTTCTCTTCTTTTCTTTAGAAAAATCTCTCTTCTAATTCTCTATAAGAACCTCTCAGAAAAAACAAAAAAAATTAAAAACATAATGTTCAAAATCTTTCAAAAAAAAAAAAATCCTACTACAGTAGACAGACTCGCTACAGTAAAAATAGACCTACTAAGTATTCAAAGTTCATTTTCAAGCTGTAACTCTCTCATTCGGAGTCCAAATCACCCATGGTTCGAAGCGTTGGATTCATGGAAGACTTCTCTACGCATTCACAAGCACCACAAGGACAATGAGGTCAACGTGATCCTCAGTAGATATGTTTATAACTCATATCGGTTATTTCGAGTCTAATATTTTAATCTCTAAGTTTTTATCGATTCAACTGTTGTCCACAAACGTGAGATTGTGCGTATCTACTTACCTGTAATTCATTAGCTTTAATATTAATTGTAAAATCTTCGTCGCATAATATATTATCTTTAGTTGATTCACGATTGAAATTGGAGTAGTCTGCGCGTGTTATTTTCGTTACACTAATCCGCTTTATTAGTTTTAAATATTTTCCCACCAACGATCATTTCATGTTGGTGAAGTGTGATTGAGTGTTTTGCTGTTGATTTCTACACACGCATACATGTTTCACATCACATACTCACGAGAAAAGATAAAATCAGTATCAGTAATAGTAAATGGTGAAAACGAAAATGAAATATTATTTACATATACAGCGTTCATTTTTAACAGTTAAGTTTTTTTTTCCCTTTTGTTCTTTTCCGGTAAGGTACTCCTGAGATTATTGCATGCTAAATATACAACAGAATCCATTTCCAGATGAAACAGATTTCCCCATTCCAGAATCGTCAAAATATGAAGGAACTTCTTGTTCAAAATCGTAATGCTAAAGTAAACACCTGCAACAGAACAGTACTTTACTAGAAAAAATGGGTAAGGAGAAACAGTTCACTTACTGATGTAATATTTTCCTTAAAGAGGAAGTCATATCTGATATATTCTCCCACGAACCAATACGCACAGAAACAGACTCTGGATTGAATCCAAAACTAGTTCGCTTTTTGGTAATAGAACTTCGTTCATCCCATTTGTCATCATTCATCTGACACGGGTTTTGGCAAGATCTATCATGTTTCAGCCTGTGCAATGTTCCATAAATGTTCTCAGTTTGTTTTTGATTATGCGCCTGAAGAACATTTGAAAATGACTATGAAGTCTCAGTGATATGGCATTTCTTTGTTCCATAAAAAGACAATTGATATGAAAATTTCAGTGAGAGAGAAGACGTAATAACTATAAATTGAAAAGTTCTGAATTCATCTTATCAAAGAAAACTTCATAAATTTCTTCATGTTAATGACAAGCAACTGTAATTTTCGCTATGGATCTGAAGCATACACAATCAAAGATTAAAAGAAGTTCAAAACCATCTGCAGTCAAATTTTAAACCTAAAAAATTTGCAGATGTAAACATGCACTATTACCATGCAGTGGAACCTAGATAGCCAATTAATGAGAAGATATTCAACTTAATGGTTACTAATAATGTCAACTATAAGGTACAATTAGTGCTAGCAGGAACCCTCTGAAACTCACGAGGAGACTATCAAGAGTTCACTGAGTAACTATTCAGATAACAAGATGCATGACCCTTTTGATGTGAATATGATTCTAATGTTAGCAATGTCACAGTGCAAGAAGAGATGGGACCAAGTGATATAGTTGGTTTATTTGTCAATACATCCAACAGTCAGCAAACATACTCTGGTTGCCATAAAGAAGGGGGTTGCATCACACATACTTCACCAGAATGAAATATTGGATGCTCAAATCTAGCTACTACGGAGCATTTGTGTACGATTATAAGCATCAGAACACATTATACTCTTAACGTAATTTGTTGGATGAAAAGAATTAACAGTTTCCAAGTGTGTTTATTAAATTCCTTCACTTTTCTAATGTAGCAAATGTGTTAATGTGTCACCTAAATGGAACGTGTCATGAACCTAAATCCTAACATATGCTTTTGTGCATAGTCAAAAACTCGGCCTTCAGGAATAATCCAGTGAGGGTCGAAACTTTGGAACCCAGAAAAGATCAGTAGAAGTGGTAGAATAAGGTCAATATCTATATCAAAGTAAGGAATACCGCATTATAGCTTACCATCTGGAATAGTGGTCAATAGATCACAGCAATTGAAAGAATCTTACATTCGCTTCCTAGCGTTTGCAATTAGAAACTTTTTGAGACACTTTAATAGTCGTGATAAATTCACGGATTTAACAATCAAATTGCATTATTTGGTAAAAGTTCAGTCAACCAAATCACACATGAAACTGTTTGGTTCTTGGATGATTCATGGTATGTTTGTAATTTTTTTTAATATTTTGCACATATTATGCCTATAGTTTTGGATGGTCTTCAATCGTTCCTTCCAAAAGTGGAAGTTACGTTGGCTAGAATCATTAGTCCTCGGCCATTTTTTTTTTTTTGGTTGGGGGTGCGGGAGCCCAAAAAAAAAAAGAACTTGGAAAATCAGGCTCTATATGTCGTTCTTCCCCTCTGTATCTTCTAGCACTCCTAATAACTTCAACTTTTGGTCAGAACTGTGAACTAGTCCCAAGGTCTTCATGCCCTTAGATGCAGGTAAAAGTTAAATGGCAATCAAAGCAGCATTTAATCCTTTTCATTTAACTTGCTTTCAAAGTGCTTTTATGCACATGCAAGGTACCAATACTTGAGCATATCACTAAATCCTAATGATAGGTTTTTGTGACGTACATTTGTCAAAAGGGCTTCCTCTTAAATTTTATTTTCTTCCTTGTTTTGCAAAAATAGGGAAGACTGCTTGAACATGTTTAGCAACCAGTTATAGATACCTATGTAGACAATGATTTGTTGGCTATACGTAATCAACACAAAAATAACCATGGAATTGAAAATGAGCAGCAAATAGACTAACAAGATAATCACAAAAGACAAGGATATTACGCAAACAGAGAAAGAAGGCAATCACAAAAGACAAGGAACACCGGACCAGATTGTGCAACTTCCTAATAATCTGTGGCACTAGAAACCCTTCAGCTTTATATGGCATACCGCTTAGGCCCCAAAATACACTTTGATCCAAGTAATAATGTATGCACTAGATTAGGTTGAACACAAATACCAAATTCAGAAGGAGGTTATGCATCTGAAGAGTCGGACCCTCAGAAGGCCTTTCATTTTCAACTAGTGACCAAAATCGATACAAAATACTACAGAACCAACAAGTGAGATTCACAAGCCATGCACCTGAATACTTTTCCATGTATGGTAGTTGCTCTTACAACAGACTCACAACCCATGGCCCAATGTAGAAGAGTGAAATAGAGAGGGAAAATATAACCAACTGGTGAAGACCAAACACAAGGATCTGAGACAAGGATCAAACATTTGGCAGTAACCACTACCGAAAAGACATGAACACCTCACATTCACTCATGATCAACAACATACTCCTTAACTGTGTTTATCACATTGTAACTCCATCAGAATTTGACCATAACTTCCTAATGTCACTGGAAAACCATCAGAATTTGACGGTCACTTCCTATTGTCACTGCAACTCCACTGGAGTTTGAGCACCACTTGTAAAGCTATTACTGTTGGTACTCCATCGTAACTCAAAGATCACTTCCTCCATGTAGCATTCTATATTGCCTTGACAGAATACGCCGGACATCATGTTCAAAATCTTAAAATCTTTAATGATCATTAAAGATTCCAAACACATGATCAGAACCTTCAATTGTAACAGCCGTAACGTGATATGTTGGACACCATGGTCAAAACCACAAAAGTTTAATGAACACAGCTGAAATACGCTACATGTGGTGGTCAAAACTATCCACTGCTTCAAGGCCATGGCCAGAAACATTGGACGCCATGGCCATCAATCTCAACCCCCAACATGACCAACCATTACAATATAACTTACCTTAACAAAAAGGATCAATTCAAATTGCATTGTATGATAGCATTTCAGACCTACACAACATAATAGAACTCAGTCCATTTATTGTAGCTTAAAAGGATCAATTCAAATTGCATTGTATGATAGCATTTCAGACCTAACAACATCATAGAACTCAGTCCATTTATTGTAGCTTCATTGGAAATCACTATTACATCGCGAACTTTGCTAGAAAATATTGGGATCTAGAAAGTGTTTTATGTAAAAGAGGCTATAAATAATATATATGCGTGATGAGATTCATCTTGAATCTCAACTTACCAATTTCACAAAGCCTAATATCTATTATGATATCAGAGCCCTATATCCAAACCCTAACATATTTATTCAGCTTACTACCAATCCTAATTTATTCTTCCTCCCCTTTCCAGAACCACGATACAAGCTCGTGACTAATAGTTAATTGATTGTGACTACATCAACCTCACTGCCACCAACAACCTCGCAAACGTCGCCAACACCACCGATGCCACCAAGTGGACCCATCAACACCGTCTCTGCCACCAATCGGGCCCATCAACACCTTCGTTGCCACCAATCGACCTTGTCGACGTTACTGCCATTACCTACCAACCTTGTCGACCATCTCCAACTTGCCATCTCCAACTTGTCTTCGACCAAATCCAGCCATCTTCTAGCTCTTCAACACCTTCATTACCAACAATTGAACCCATAAATACCATTGTTGCCTCTAATCGAACCCATCACCTCGCCAATGTCACAACCGTCACCTACAGACCTCGCTGACCCCCTTCAACACATCTCTACCACTATAACTGATCATCTCGGAACACCATCAAACCAATTTTCGATTACTTGCCTTTTTTTGTTCTTACGGGTCAAATCTCCATATTCTTTACCCTATCCACATACATATCTCTTTCCTTTACCACCAAAAATGTTTAGGTGTGTCGGTTTTGTGCATGACAACCGCATTGACAAAACTAAGTTGGATTTGCGAGTTGTTAAGTACGTTTGCTTAGGATACTCTCAAGGCTCAAAGGGTACAAATGTTATTGTGCTTATTTGAATAAATTTGTGATTTTTGTTGATGTTATCTTCTTTAAATCTAAATCCTATTTTGAAAAAGTGTTGTCCCTAGTTAAGTTTGGTGATGATGACCCTGTGTACTCTCTTGTAAGACCATTCATGGTTTGTTAAGTCATCTTGAAGCAAGATGAATTTGGAACCATTGCCACCCAAAAAGAATAAGCCCATACAAGTGTATAAATGATGAGTTGCGCAGCTTTACCAAGACTCAGTGCCCCTGCCAGTTTCCTTTGTTGCACCAGTGTCTGTTACTCAACCTACTGAGCATATTCCTTTCTCTCATTATATTGTTATTTATGATAATGTTCCACCTATTCCTACTTATGATGAAGCGCAGTTTGATCTTGATCAATCAATTGCTTTTCACAAGGGCAAATAAAATTGAACTTCACATCCTTTGCATAATTTCTTTCTTATTCTCATTTGTCTCCATATTTTGATGCTTTTGTCTCCTCTGTTGATTCTCATCATGTTCTCAAGTCTTTATCAGAGGCCATGTTCAATAAAGGGTTGGCCAGAGGCTATGCAAGAGTAGATGAAAGTTTTAGAGCAGAAAGAAACTTGGGATTCTATGACTTTTCCAAAGAGAGATAAGCTGTTAGTTGTTGTTGGGTGTATGTAGTGAACACAATCCAGATGACTCTCTTGCTTGGTGGAAAGGCTCGATTTGTGGCTAAATGGTATTCTCAGATGTATGGAGTTGATTATCAGTATACCTTCTCCTTATATGGCCAAAATAGCCTCTATTCATCTTCTTATTTCTCTTGCTGCTACTTACCACTGGCCTCTGCATCAGCTTGTCATCAAGAACTTTCCTACATGATGTTCTTGAGGAAGAGGTTTACATGGAGCAGCCACCTTATTTTGTTGCTTAGGGGGAGTCTGAGAAAGTTGGTCAATTGAATAAATCATTGTACGAGTTGAAATAGTCTCCTAAAGTATGGTTTGAGAGGTTTGCATTGATTATTCAGGTGTTTGGACCTCTTCATTCCCTGAAGGATCATTTTGTCTTCTTTCAGTATCATCAGGGGAATTGAATTTTGTTGGTTGTCTACGTGGATGACATGGTGATTACAAGTCAAAATACTGTGGGAATTAATGAGCTAAAGTTATATTTACAGAAGAGAATTCAGACAAAGGACCTAGGATCATTGTGATAGTTTTTGAGTATTAAAGTGGCAAAATCCAAGAAAGGGATATTTCTTTCTCAGTGAAAGTATGTATTGGACATGCTTACCAAAGCTGGTGGATTCTCCAATAGATCCAAACTCCAAGCTTCAACCAAATCAAGGCGAGCTGTTAGATAACCCATGAGATATAGGAGACTTGTGGATAAGTTGAACTACCTCACAATGAGAATCAGCTATTGCATACACGGTCAGTATGATGAGCCAGTTGTTAAGTGCGCTCCAGTCATTGGAATGCAGTTATTCAGGTGCTTTGAAAATCTGAAGTGTGCCACATGTAAATGACTTTTATATTCAGATTATGGTCATAGTCGTGTAGCTAGTTATTTGGATGCAAACTGGTGACAATATCATTGATAAACAGGAGAGTTACTACTAATTATTTTGTGTTTGTTGGATGAAATCTTGTGTCTGGAAAAAGCAAGAAGCAAGATGTATGTTGAGTTTGACTTGTTTTCAAAGAGGAGAAGATGGGTCAATGGTATCCTAATTGAAGTTTAAGTAGGAGTTGAGAAGAAGCCTACTTTGAGAACAACTCAATGAAAAGGAAACAATTAAGACTCCACGTGTGGTTCAAACTCACATGTTTTGGGGTAAGGCAGAGCATCTTGCTCTGAATCAACATGTTAAGGGTCCAATGAAAGAGCTTTTGCTAAGCTAATGAATCTAGGTGATTAATTGGGCAAAAATCAAAAGCATGGCAGTGGCTCATGGGATAGGATGTGGGCCCAATTTTGTATAACAGGTCTTGATGATGAGTTCTCATGATTTTGACGACCGAGATCTTCTCAATGTTAGGGCTTGTAAATCCTATGTATAAAGTTTGTAACTTAGGTTTTTTTAACAAGCATTGGAAGCCAAGAAAAAAAGAGAGGAAGGTGATCGATGAGAGAGAGAGGAAGAACTCTTGAAATCTTGTGGGATTCAAATGTGAAGGTGAGATCTCTTGTACCATTGTTCAATAAAACTCTCTTAATTCCCTCCCTATAGACGTAGGCTAGCTTTGGCCGAACAACGTAAATTCTCGTGCCCTCTTTTGCTTCACGTCTTTTATAGTTTCCTTCTTTTTATGTTACTGCTTCACAATAAATGTGGTTTCAAGATTTGGTTTCAAGATTTAGCGTTAAGTCTCAATATCGAGTTATGGCTAATGCCACTTGCAAGCTAGTTTGGTACAAGATCTTCTAAGGGAGCTACATCTTTTACCATCAACTCCTATGAGATTATATTTTGATAACCAGGCGGTAACTCACATTGTAGAAAATCATGTTTTTCATGAGCGCCCAAGCACATTGAAGTGAATTATCATTTCATCTGTCAAAAAGTGCTGGAGCACAAGATCATTCAAACTCGGTATGTTTCTGTAATACCCTACTCCCCGGTGTACGAATCACCGTATCTGCTCATCTGCATGTTCACCTCTATCACGTCACCACTATCATCTATCATGTTCATGTCTAGTACGTCACCACTAGACAACATTAGTTATTACATAAACTGGACACGACTATAGATATGACCTGATAATAACCGGCTAGGTAGTGATGGTATTAAAAGTTGACATGTTAATATCTTTGCACTGCTTCCATGTTTATATATCCTTATTATATGGTATCACTATTACAACAGCATGTATTATCTATTATTGTTGTGCATTGCCTCCTTCAGTTTTACCACTCACTAGGTCGCTTTCTGACGACCCTGGGTTTGCATGCCCAGATTGGAGATCCGAGTTACCATAGCTTCAGAGAGTGTCTTGGAGTCACATCGGAGCTTCCGTATCGGGGCTATTCCTAGGTATCTTGGTATTTTATTTTCGTTATCTTATTTGTCTCCATTTTTCATATCTGTTATGATCGCTGACCTTTCTGCAGGTATTCTTGTACTGCTTTTATGCTGGACCTCATGTTTATATGGAGGTAATGTACTGTACTGAGGCTTAACGTACGCGTGAGCGTGTATTCACCTCGCGTATGTACGTCGCCATAACGTCCCCGCATCCTGGGGATCGGGGCGTTACTGTTTCCTCTACTAATCAGCTAAAAGATCTTTTGAGAAAACCTCTTGGAGGTTCACGAGTTAAAAATATTTTTGACAAGCTCAGTATGTACGATGTATATGTTATAGCTTGAGGGGGAGTGTTGGAGAATTTTAGGATCTAGAAGGTGTTCTATGTAAAAGAGCTATAAATAATATACATGTGTGTGATGAGATTCATCTTGGATCTCAACTTACCATATTTTCACAAAACCTAATACATATCTTATGTCCTATTTTCCAATTACAAACAAGATCAATCACAACATGAAATTCTATCGTTGAAAATTCCTACTCCCACAACCCTCTTATCTCCTTTTTCATTTAAATTGGAAAAATTAAATACATATTGGATCATCTTGAAAGATTTTAAACTATTTATCATGGCTTGAATTCTCAGAATCAAAATAAGAATCATTTGGCAACTTTAGGTATCAGAATTGGCCATATCACTCATATCGCTTATTTCATCTTGGTGGTATAGATTTCGGTCAAAAGATTTTTAAAAATTTTAAAAAATATTTAGATAATTAGTACATTTTAACATATTTTTCAAATCACATTTGGACAAAAGATTACAATACAAAGTTGTTTGGTGCAAAAACAAAAATTAATAGGATATTTACAAAAACAATACAATACAATTAATCTACAAACTAATTTTATTTTACTTAATTATATTCATGATAACCAATTTCTTACCATCTTCTAACATTTCCTAACATCTCCTAAAATTAATTAGTTAATTATATTCATGGCAATTATTTATAATGAAAAAAATTTAATTATTTTTCTAACAAAATAAGTTTAAACAATTAACCTAACAAACTAATTTATAATTAATCTAACTAATTATATTCTACTAATTATATTCATGACAACCATTTTCCAACTATTTTTAACATCATAGATAAATTAATTACCTACATGAGAACAACAAATTATTGGTTATTCTAATAAGTTTTAGCAATTTTTCTAACAAATCAAATTTTAAAAAATAATTAATTTAACAAATTATTCCTTCGGTTAGTAACCAATTTGGTTTTTCCCTTAAATTTCTCTTTTGGGCATAGTTGGCAAGGGAAGAGTATTTATAAACTTTAACAAGAGTAAGTATAGGAGACTCTCCGGCTCGGGAATAATCACTGTACCCACGAGGCATCAAAAGCTAAATAAGATTTTGCACCATTACTTTGTGGTGTCATATTAAGACACTGATACAATCCAAGCAACATTGTGGAACCGTTATTAACTAATCAAATTTTTACATTATAGATTTAAGAAGATGCTACTGAATTTGTTATATTTTGGCAATAATTGTGTAGAAATGGGCCGGAATCAAAATGGAATTAGTCAATACGGCCGATTTTGACTGATTCCATTCCAATTCCGCCGATTCCAGCTCATTCTAATTTAATGCCACTGATTCTATCTCGGTGTTGGCCGGTTCTGATACGAATCAGCTGAATCGTATCAGAATCGGCTTGTTCTTTGAACCATGCAATTTATGCGTGTGTCAAATAATAATAATATAGACATGAAATAATTTTTATTATATGAAAGATCTTGAGGCCTAAGCTTTCTACTTCAAGCCTAAGCTTTGCTTTGCTTAAGAGTTGAGCTCTTTGTTTACTCACTTTTTCAAACGTTAAAATATATATTAAAATGTATCATATAAATTAATTGGTAACTTGGTACAAAGCCCATCAACTTTTACTTTTGGGATAGTGGTTATCTCACATGATATCAAATCACATGGTGTGAAAGGCCTTGGTTCAAACTTTGTGCTTGCCACTTTACAAATATTTATGTTGAGCTCTACATTTACCTACTTCAGTGTGTCCAAAATGAGAGCTATATTTAATGTGTATTGTTGTTCATCAACCTAAATTTTTTGGACTGGAGCTACAACAAATATAAGAATGAGACACAGGAGTAGAAGCAAACGTTCTTGAAAGTATTTGATAGCAAAATTAGTAAAAGCATGGTAGATTTTTCAAGTAATTACATGCAAACATCTGAGAACATCATAAGCTCAAGAAATACCTGTCCAGAGTACATGATTTCAAAAGGACCCCCTGTTCCTACAGGAGCTTCTTTGCCCCACGCAACTGCATCAAGAGTACCATAAAGATGATCAACTGAACCTTGCTTGCCAGCCTCAATTAAGCATTTCCCTGGATTCTGTAGGACTCACACGAAACATCATTGGATGTTACTCAGTGAAAGAACATGGTTTCAACTGTACATAAAGGTGTGGAAAAAGGAAGAAAAAGAACTCACAGAGAAACAAGCTTGAGTGAACGGTGATGAAATGGACAAATGAGCCTTCTGCTGCTTTAGTCCCTTGGTGCTTAACCCATGAAACTCTCCTGTAACAGAGAGACAGTCTGAAACCAGAAGCAAGTGTTCTAGATGGATGTTCCTCCCTACATCAGATACTGCTGACTTCAAAGACTGCAATTGACACATAAAGAAAACTAAGAGAACCATTTAAATAAGCTGAATATGTAAACTAATTTATTTTAAAAAGGAACTGTAAAGAACACCACCCACTCTGAAAAAATAGCTATATGCAGAAATAATCCCAAATGCGTCGAAGATGTCATAGACACCATCTGGGTGGCTCCGCTCCCAATTTATCAAATCCATTATGGGCACACAGGCATTCTGAAGAGTGCACCAAAACTTTACTGGCGAACAACATTCCGCCATAACTACTTTGAGAAAAAGTTGGCCATCAGGTTGGGACTCGGAATCCCACAGAATATAAACCTGCTTGAATTCCATGAATCCTAAAACAATAATTGAAATCGTAATGAACATTGCAAGACAAATAAAAGGAACAAGACAGAGAAAAGAACGTGTTGATTGAGGATGGTAAAATTAGGCTCAAAATAAATTAATGTTTTATCGGAACTCTTGCAAGAAAGTACAATGGACTTGATCAGATTATTTCAAAATTTTGATAGTTTTTTTTACTGAGGGATCAAATAATTCATTTATGTTGCACAAACATTTCTATTATGACGTGTTTAAACATTTCTATTATGACGTGTCTTTGTTTGACTAAACATTTCTATTATGACGTGTCTTTGTTTGACACTACTTTGATATTCTCAGCTACTTGCAGGATCTGGCATGTCCTTGATTTAGGACACATATCGAACACGTCAAAATTCTATACTTGTAATATCCCCTAGCTAATATACTGAATTAATATTTCAAATATTTATTAGGATTTATTATTATTCTTTGTTGCTGATTAATTTACCTTATATATGTGTATAAGTACATGTGTATACATATACAAGTATATACGTTTATTGATTTGTGTCTATACAAATCTGTGTTTAAAAGTATGTGTATGTATTATATTTTATACATCGTTATTACCATTATTATTGTTATTATTCTTTAAATTATTTTACGCAGAATTTTTACTTATTATTTATTAATCTTGAAGATTATTGTTAGTATAATTATTGTTATTATTTTTATTTCTATTTAAGTTCTCAGCCCAAACCCAAAGCCTACAAACCCATGGCACAAACCAACATTTCCCGTTCCCTTTCTCTTCTTATTTTCTTTATTTTTCTCAACCAAGCCCATAAATAAGCCCAGCACCCCCAACATCCCCATGTAAATCATCATCTCCTCTCTTTTCTATTTTCCTTCCTTTTATTTTTCATTAATAGCCTAGTCCAAAATTAATGCCATTCCTATTTGTTTCCTTCTGTTTCCCTTTACATGCACCCTAGCCCAACTACTACTTCCCGATAAATACTCACTTCTTCCTTTTTTATCTCTACATATTAACGAGAGCCATAACCCTCAAACTCCTCCTTCTCCCTCTTCTTCTCCAAACCCATGCAGACCCACACCGACGCATCCCCTGCCTGGCCACCATGGTCACGGCCTCCGTCTTCGCCATCATGACGAACTCACCTCTTCCGCCGCAACATTTCCCTCCTCAATCTAAGCCTAGCCTGCAACCCATTCTCGAGATCACTCGATCACCTTCAAGCGCCACCACGACACTGCGTGCCCAGCGCCAACCACCTTGCATAACCCCTGCAGCCGCGCCGCGCCCCATGATCACCACCACCACCGTCTCACTCACGGCCCCCATCACGCGCTACTTTCTTCCTCCATGGCAACCGCCCTAGAACCTCCTTATCAGCCTCTTGTCGGCAAAACAGCGAGCGTCGCCTCGCCTGCAGCTCGTCATAGTCGTCGCAAGCTCCGCTCGACCGTGCACCATCCTCCTGCAACCCCACGCAACCTGCCATCACGGTCAACACCATCACCCCTCATCCATCTTCCCTCTCCAAGCCATCGTGCCTCCTTGCCAGCTCCCTCTCACTCCACCGATCTCTTCCTTCCTCCACCGTGCACCCGCCGCCACCCGAAGCATAGGCCGTGCTACAGCCCTCCACCATGCACAGGCCTCTTAGACCGCCTTACTACACCTCCTCACCGGTCACTTCACGCCAAGCAACGCTCTCCACCAATCACCCAACTCGACCATGACCTCCTCTGCCTCGCTCGACTATCGTGAGCGAAACCGGACATGCAAACCCAAGCAGCCACGCAAGCCATGCTCCTCGCGCTGCCTCCACCCACACCAACACCACTGGCCACTCCCCGAGCACCCTTTCTCTCTCAAAAACATTCCCGAGCCCAAAATACCTCTTGGTCTCTCCTCGCTTGAGTTAAAAACCGTAAATCCTATGGCATCAACTCCTCTCTTAGAAAGCCCAAACCAACCTTTAATTTCTCTATTTTGTCAAGAACCCACCGCTATTGAACGCCACTGTCATCTTCAGTCTCAAGAGAAAAAAGGGAAAATGTTTGTTTGTTTAGAGATCGATGTAATTCTAATCTAAATACCACAAATTCAAGTCCAAATTCCAATTTAATCTTGTACATCTCTCTCTTACTTCATAAATTTCTTAAAATTCAGTTTCTTTCTCTTCCTTCTCCTTAGCCTATGCCACAACAAAGAATTCATCATGATCCCTCAAAAAAATTTAGAGAACTTAGGGACCTAGAGGAGATATTCACATACGTCTAAGTGTAACCTAGCAATAATGTATGCATATCCATATCAAACAACATGATAGCCACAAGTTCTTTGAAGAGGCTTAACGTCTTTTAGATGTCTTGTGTTGCACACAAGGTGAACTTAATGCTAGCTGACATTGCCAAAATCAAACCCATCCAAAGTGCTATCTGAACAGGAGAGTAATATCAGTTTTCATCTACAGTCACACTATCACTCTTAGTATGATGAGAGATATCGTCGAGGGAGAACTACTTGATCCTGAGGCTATTAAGTTTGTCACTATATTCCTATCCTTGCATTCTACGAGGGAAAAGAAAGAGTTGAAGCAAATATTTATTTGCGAGAGATAGATGATACATACTCTTTCTGAGAAGGATGTGAGAAAGAAGGTATATATTTCTACTTGTTAAATAATAATTAGCAATTTACTTTGAATTTGTTGTTTTGCACAAATGTGGTGATAATAACATGTTCTAAATTTGTATTCGAAGGTTGCCGATATTGTTGTCTACAATAAATTTTGGGATAATGTGAACTTTGCTTTTAAACTCTTTTCAACACCAGTGAAAGTTCTTCAACAAATTGATGGTTATAAGCTCTCCATGAGATTTCTTTATGATAACTTAGAAAATGCAAGGGAAAAACGAAAGAAACAACAATCTCAAAGAAAAGAAATATATTCCTATGTGAAATATCATTAACAAAAGATGGGAGGAGAAGCTTAAAGAACCTTTACGCTGAGCGGGACACTACTTGAACACATACACCTTATACAAAAAGAAGACGGATTTGAAAAGGTTGGCATCTTTATGGACGAGCTTGTTAGGTGCATGACTAGTAGAGGCCTGAAACTATGAGAAGGTAGTTAAACAATTGTCTATGCATCAATACCAAAGAGGATTGTTTGGGAGAGATTGGGCAAATAATGGAGCAAAGAATCCTAATCTTAATTTAAGTACATTCCTAATAAATGTGCTATGCTTTAGTTAGTGAATAATGCTCTACATTTTAATGGAAAAGTTAGTAAACTTAATTTGTTGCTAGTTTCTTTGATAATTTTCAATTTGTTAGCTAAATGGTGGATAATGCATAGGACTGAGGCTCCCCAATTGAGAGAAATGACAATTAGGGTCTTGAATTTGACTATAAGCTGTTCTGGGTGTGAGAGAAATTGGCACCTTTGAGACAGTATAAAAAAATTGAAATTAACTAATAGTATTTCCTTTGAATTCTAAATATTTGTGCTTTTGTTTATTGTTGAATGGTTCTCTTGCGTAGATTCATACCAAAAAAAGGAATAGATTAAGTCACAAGAAATTAAATAAATTAGTCTTCGTCAAGTTCAATGCTAAAACTAAGAACACATTACCTTGAAAAATAAGGATCCTTTGGCCGCTATTGATGATGATGAAAATGTCACCGAGTGGTTGGTTCCTCCAAGAAAAAATGGTGCCCTACCTTCGTAAAGCGATGATGAAGACTTTCCCGGAGAAATTAACTTAGAGGCAAGTTGGAAAAGCATTTATAGCTACTCTAAAGAGAAGAAAGAGTACAATAACAAAGACAAAGACTTGTAAAAGAAAAGCAAGTTGAGGGCGAGCACTGGCATCAAAATCCGAAGAACTAAAACGTAAAGACGACGTAGAATCATCATCTGGTTCGAAGTCATCGTTAGAAGAGGGCCATGAGCTGGAGCTAAATATTACAATGGATGATGTGATCAATTAGGAGTCAAAACCGGGAGTTCTTTGAGGACTGAGAAAGAGATGCTTCATGCTAAAAAAACATTAATTGCTTTTGAACTTATGTTGCTTTTGGTTTATGTTTGAAAACTATTTATTTTCTATTTGTAACTTTTAAGCTTTTAGACAATGGTTGCTTAGTTATTCTAAATATGCCTAGTAAGTTCATCTATAAATAATGCAAAGAGATAAGAGCTTGATGTTAATATTTGGTGTAAGCTTAAAGTGATAAGAAACAACTCATTCTCCCCATAAATAGTTCCCCCTCTGGTTATCTAGTTATTGCACTCCATTATACACACACACACACACACACTTGTGTCCTTCCAAAAGGATTTGAGCTCGGATCTTTCCCACTCAAATTCAACCCTCCGACATTCAAATACAAGATCCACTCCGTTGATGTTGATCTATATTATTTCAAGTATCTATAAATCAAAAATTAAGTGTTTTGAATATTTTGCCCATTACGACTTAAATAGTGAGTTGATTAGTTTAACGGTATAGAACATATGAAACCTAATAAAAATTGGTTTGTAGGGATTTTTTAAATGTTTAGATCATAATGAAATGGCCGGATCGAGAATTTGTATGTCTAAAGACATAAATCTAACCAATTCACTACTTTCAGATGTCCCTTTGTGTGGCTTGATGGATGGGCAAAAAGTATTAAAAACACTTAATTTTTGATTTATAGATACTTGAAATAATATAGATCAAAGTGAATCTTGTATTCGAATGTCGGAGGGTTGAATTTGAGTGGGAAAGATCCGAGCTCCAATCCTTTTGGAAGGACACAAGTCTCTCTCTCTCTCTCTCTCTCTCTCTCTCTCTATATATATATATATATATATATATATATATATATATATATATATATATATATGGAGAGGCTTTAATACTCCTAGGCATAACATAGTTAAGCCAACTTATAAAAATAAGTATTGTGCAATGAAATTAAAAGATTCATTCCATTGATCTCAATATACATATCTTAAAAGCTCTATACACAAAAAATTATGCATTTTGAATATCATTTACTCATGTTTTAAGTGCTGACAAAAATGAACAATTTTTTGACAATTAGAAACCGTTCATTTTAGAACTTGATGCATGACCAATGGGTCTTCAAAGCATATAAGTTTTTGTTTATAAACTTTTTAGAACATCAAGATGAATGGAGCATATCGTCCGCTTTCTTTGCATTTCATACACTTTTATATGTGGGCATAACTATCTTAGTTATGACTTAAGAGCATTAAAGCCTAAGGTAAAGCTTTAATACTCTTAGGACATAACTAAGCAAGTTATGCCTACCTCCAAAAAAACTATGAAATGAAATTAGAGGATCCATTCTATTTATTTTTATCTACATATCTTAAAATCTTTGTACATAAAAAATGATGAATTTTGAAGATCAACCCATTCTTTAAGTGATGGAAAAAATGAGTGGTTTTTTGACAATTTTAAATTATTCATTTTATACTCACTTGATGCATGAGCCATTGAACTTTAAAATGCATGAATTTTGTTTATAAGCCTTTTAAAACATGTAGATCAAGATGAAAGGAATGTGTCGTCCAATGTCTTTGTATATTGCATACACTTTTATGAGTGGGCATAACTAGCTTAGTTATGCCTTAAGAGTATTAAAACATCTCTCATATATACACACACACACATACTTGGCTACTTCCGGAAGGATTTGAATCCTTCCGAATCAAATTCAATACTATAGCATTCGAATACATCTACTCTATTAAAGTTGATCTACATTATTTAATCTAATTAAAAATAAAAATCAAGTGTTTTATAGTTTTATTATTCATGCATCAAGTAGGCACAAAATGAACAGCCGAAAGTAGCATATTACTTAGATTTGTGACTTTAGACATACAAATTCTCGATCCCACCATTTGATCATGATTACATTTAAAAACCCTCACACACCAACTTTTGTTAAGATTCAAATATTTTACACCATTAAACTAATCAACTCACAATTTCGGCTGTTCATGTTATGCCTACTTGATGAATAAGCAAAAAGTATTCAAACACTTGAATTTTTATTTTTAAGCACTCTTAACAACGTAGATCAACTCCAACATGGTGAATCTTCAATTTGAATGGCCTAAAATTCAATTTGAATGAGAAAGATTTCTCTTTATATCCTTCCCAACGAACCAACTATATTCAATATATATGTATATATATAACCATATCAATATGCCCACTAGATGCTTCTTTTCTTAAACTCACCATATTACCTCTCTAAGGACCTTATCATAAGCTTTCTTTACACCAATGAAAACGATATGTGAATCTATTTTCTTCTCCAAGTATCTCTGCGATAATCCCTTGGTAAACTAACTTCTATCGTACTTGGCTCCCAATCATAAAATCAAGTTGGTTTTCATAAATAGATATTTCTTTTCTTAGTCCAGTTCCTCTTTCTCAAAACTTCATTATGGCTCATAAACTTGATCCACAATCGTTCGGGCAACTTTTTATCCCTTTTTTATTTTTACATACAGGTACCAAAGTGCTAATCCTCCATTCACCTCGCATTTTTCTAATATCTATAATTTTGTTAAATAACTTAATTAACCATAATTAGCCTATATGTCTAGATGCTTACTAACTTTAGTTAGAATATGATCAACTCTCCCGTTTTCATCTTTAGGGCACCTCTAATTTCTCTAAGCATAATTTTCTGCACACACATATAGTTCCTACCACAGCTAGACTATTTGTTTTATATTAGGTTATCCTATGAGATTCTCATAAAATGAAATGATTATAAAATTGTATTCCAATAAAATGACCATATGAATGACAAAAGACCTGATCCAACATGTTAGAAAGAAACATATTGAAATTGACCATCACTTCACTAAGGAAAGGGTTCTCTTCAAGGAGTTGAAATTGGTTATCATCCTATTTTAACTTTTTAGCTTGCCCATTCCTATATACATATAGTTCCAACCACAGACTAAACTATTTGTTATATAATAGATATTAGATTATCCTATGAGATTCTCATAAAATGAAATGATTATAAAATTGTATTCCAATAAAATGACCATATGAATGTGTAATATCCCTAGTTAATAATATGGTATTAATATTTTTATTAAATATTTATTGGCTTTACTTATTATATTATTATTGTTAATTAACTTGATTTAGTACTATAATTACTATTATTTATAATTCGTAACTCTTATTGTTTATATCTAGTTATATAATTTTGTATTAAGAGGTCAAATAATTTTACATGAAGTTCTTATCATAAATTGTTATTCTAGTTATTAATATTTATTTACATAATTTGTATTAAGAAATATCATTGGTATGGGTTACTATTCTTAATTGTCATTAATCTCTATTATTTTTAAATTATCAATAGGGAATTGTTATTGTAATTATTACTAATGTTATTATTATTTATTTCATATACCCAAACTCTATTTCTATTTAATTCTCCTCTTTTTTGCATGTGTTTTATTCTTAAACCCAAACCCAAACCTAACCCATTAACCACTTCTAAGGTTCTAAATATCGAACATCGGGATCGTATCGGATGTGGGTTTTCATATCAGATATCGAATATCATGGGAGATATCAGGGATATGCGCGCATATTGGGCGTTCATATTGGACACTATATATAATGAAATATTGATTAAGTAAAAGTTGGTTTAGTATCATAGATATCATCTACCAAATAAAAATGGTGTAATATGTATACAAAGACGGTAAAAAAATAATGTACATTTGGACACAGTCGTGCAATAAATAAGTTATTTCATATCGGGCGATTTATCAGCCGATATTTCAAATATCGATCATTTTTGTTGCAAACGATATGATCGAACAATTTTCGCATATCGTATCGGCAGCAGGCAAAAAACGAGATATCGGCCGATATCTCGCCCAACTCGGCCGATATTTAAAACAGAGACGACTTCCCCTATATAATTTCTCTAACCCTACCCAAATCTAAACAAATCCCCCTCATAACCCTTCTCTTCTCTTCTCTCTCCCAACACAGCCGCCACCCACGCAGCAGCACCACCACCGCATCTATCACTCAATCACCAGTCGTCATCGCGCCGTCAGCATACGAGAAGCCACAACCACCATCATCGGCGCCAACACTCATCAACCACCTTACCTCCTTGCCCTCTCCCTCTCCATCTCACTGAACCCATCTCCAAGCACCGCCGCCACCGCGACCGGCACCTGTGGCACCTCCTCACCCACGGCGAGCTCAACCGCCACCATCTTCCTCCTCCACGCTTCCCCCGCGCCATCCCATCGTGCATCACCATGACCTCCACGCCACCACCTGCCATGTCGTCATACCCATCTGCCCCCTAGCCACCGCACGAGACCACCTCAGCAACCATCTGATTCTACACTTGCACCCTCCACCATGTCGTGCATCACCGTGGCACCGAGCAACTCCATGCCAAACCTCACATCACCCTCACCTCCTTGCTTCGTGCACCATCGCTCTTCCTTTATGGTCGCTGCCACCAAGAGCGAGCACCCAACCCCGCAGCACTCCGCTATGAGCCCCATCACACTGCCCTACCTCCCACTACCGTCAGCACTCTCCGCTGGCGACGAGCGCACCGACCATGTCTCCACCCTCGCACGGCCATGCCATGAAACCTATCGCTCGCCACCGGAGCTCTCCTCCCCTTTCATCTCCTCGCCCCCATCGCTCCCCACCGAGTATTTCCTACCTTGCCGGCAAGCTCTCCTACCGCTCCATTCGCATCCCCTCCCCCATGGCCATAGCTTCCAACTTCCGCCGACGACCAGCACCTATGCGAGACTCCTCGTCTTCAACCTCTGAGCTCCTCCATGGCCATTGCAACCTCCTCCCCATGGTCATTCTCCCCCGCGTGCGCTGCCACCCTCTCTATCTCTCAGGTTCTCTCTTTCTCTCTCTCTACATGTGTGTGTTGGGTGTGTATCATTGTGTTTGTGTGAATGTGTGTGTTTGTGTGCATTGTTTAAGTGTGTGTGTGTGTGCGCGCGCGTGTGTATTGTTCAAGTGTGTGGGTGTGTATAACTCTCTTTCCCCTACATCACTCTATCTCTCAGTCTCTCTCTATATGTGTTTGTATGTTGCAGTTAGACGAACCTGATCGAATTTTTTAGATCCGAACCCAGTAACAAAAGACCGGGATTCGTGTTCGTTGTGGACCCGATACGCTAGGCAATTCGAAGACCCGACATGTGAGACGTTTTCGGAGATACGGACCAGTTCGTGCAGTACAGACCTGATGGAGATTCAGATCCAGAACCGCGTCATTTCATGTTATTTTAATTGTGTGTTTTATCATATCATTTCATGTGGATGCTTTAAGTTTTATCATATTTTATGTTTAAGCTATTGTTCATGTTAAATTATGATTCATGCATGTCAGTCATATGGTGTTTACTTAACTATCTGTATAACAGACTAAATGTTCTATTCTGAATGACCTGATTTATTCCCGGATACTTTATGATGTGTATTTGGAGAAAATAATTAACAACTCCAGATAATCAAGTTAGAGCAATTGATGGGCTGTACCAAGTGGAATGATTAATGATAAATAGTGAAATAAAATTTTTTTGAAAAGATCGGTTGTTGATTTTGAATGTTTTGACGATTCAGGTTCTACTCGGAACAATTGATTATTGATTTATGAATTATCATACTATAGGAGTTGAATTTTGGTGATGATAGATCAGATATACGTTTGATGATTTCTAATATTTGAGCTTGTTAAACCTATTGACACTTGGATCAGTGGACACGATGGAAGTATGGTTTGACTTGAGATATGGGTGGATTGAATTAGTCGGATATGTTCCCTCAGTATTTTAAGAATATGTTCTCTCAGTTCATATTTAGTTATCTACTACTTTGATTCGGATCTAGATGAGATGCATTTAGACCGTAATCTTATCTGGTCTGCAGATTGATTAGTTTTGATCGGAGTTAGAGGTATGGATTCTTATGTGGATCATTTATTATACATATTTTCTTTATTGGTGATAATTCAGACAGAAATTCAATTGGATATTGAAGACTCTTCAATATGATGTATCTTTATTAAAAGTTTGGATATTAAATTTGGATCTATCAGGAAGTGTGTTCGATAAAGTTGACTTAGAGTTGAGGAATATGTGTAGATTAGATTTGCCTGAGTTAGTGGACAATACATTTATGCAGCTGATAATTACATTAGTGTTTGGATCTTGTATTTGAGCTTGATTAAAGTGGGAGTGTATTGATAATCTTAATCGAATTGTATAATGAGAATTGATCGTGTAGGTGAGTCTTTATTACAATTTGCTGGGACTTGGATACACCAGTGTCTTTGGAGATACGGATAGAGTGATGGTTATAGAGGATTAGAGTAAACTAGTAGAAAAGAGAGAACTATATTGTTGGTCTATGAAGCTTATGGTTTACTGTACCGGATTATTTTGATACGAATTCAATATTTGATAATCACAGTGATATTATTGAGATTATGAGTTGATGGATCAGTTACTGATATAGTCTAGTGTAGATAGAAGGAATCATTGATTAGTTCTGAATGAGACTGCATATTACAGTGTTAGTACATGACTATTATTAATGTATTTCATGTTACGGAGAAATTATTGAGAAAGTATTGTCATACTGTAACAAGACGGTACTGTTCTACTATTTTACCATTTATACGGTTATATTGTTCACATTGTTACTGTTCACAGTTACTGTCATCGTATTATCCCAGTAATCCAGATAACATAGATATTGATTGATTTAAGTTAAATTAAATAATAATGAAATTTGACAACTTACACCAGGATTGGAGAAATTGATTGAGGAGACAGCATTTATATTTTGGGTGGACCTAGGATACAGGTTGCGCAACCGACACACGGTTCTACTGTAAGGTTCCGGGGGATGACTGACATCTTATCTATTTATTGTTCCACTGTTCACATAGTGTGTTAATGTTCATATTTTATTGTACTGATTACCTAGTAGTAGGGCCTGATTCAGCTTCAGGCATCTGGGTCGTGGTTCGGGTATGTACAGAACCCACGTAAAATATGCACAATGTCTCCAACCAATCAGTTTCAATAACATAGAAACTCGATTGGCACGTGTGGTAGGCGTAGTATGGGATGCGTCTAGTGCAGGTGACAATTGGTGTTCACTGACACAATTAATAATAATAAACTGTCTATATTGTACTGTAACTTGATTGTGTTCGCTCGATACATATATAATATGATAAACATATGACCTAACTGTACCCCTGATTCTAGTATAGACTGTTTTCACTACTTCTCATTCATGTTATGCATGTTACTTCTTACCCAGTATATTTTTATAACAGTATTGTAGTGTTATGTACACAATGTTTATGCACATGCACCTTCTCTCATTTTACACACTCATTAGGAGTTTTCTGACTCCCCTAAATTTGTATATCCAGGTACATGTATATTCTATTTTTGTTGATCAGGTATTTGGGAGGATCACACGTGTTACAAGGAGCCCGAAGTTCTCTTTGCTCGATCATCCGATTTGGCTATTATTTCATGTCTTCCCTCTTTATTCTTGTTGATTCTCTGTATCGTTGGCTCAGTTCACTCTACTGATTATTCATAGAATAATGATATCATGTGTAAGAAATTTATATATTCTATTGTAGTGAATTCATTGCTTTCATAGTTGATTGATATACCTTGTTCAGGTTATATTAGACTTAGCATGTATACGTGGGGTATTTTTCTCACTTATATATGCCGCTGACTCTCGTCGCGTCTCCGTTTCCATGTATTTTGAGAAGCAGGCGTGACAGAATGACAAAGGACCCAATCCAACATGTTAGAATGAAACATCTCGAGATTGACCATCACTTCACTAAGGGAAAGGGTTCTCTTCAAGGAGTTGAAATTGGTTGTCATCCTATTTAACTTTTCAGCTTGCCCAAAGTTCTTAAAGGAATTGTTCAAGTCATTATTCCAATTTACACTGATTAGCAAACAAAATTATTCCAATTTACACGGTCCAGATTAAGCATTATTGATAGCCATAATACAATTTAAGGGAAGTATTAACACATCAGAAGTCATATTTTTGGAGGTGTTGTATTTGAAGAAAAACACGAGTTATATGCAAAAGTGAGAATAGTTATTAATGAATAAGAATCCAACTCAACAACAGCATAACTCTCATAGTCCCGCACCCACTACCCTAGCATGCGTGGAGTCTCCCCATCACCCAAAAAAAAGGGGGAAATTGGAAATTCTTAGAATTCCGGGAATATCTAACAATAAATGTCAGCTCATATTGTCATCTTTTAAGATACCAATGTCTTCACACAATTGGCCAGTAGACAGTTCATGCATATTAACCGGTGCTCAAAATGGAATGGATCGGAAACAATTCAACACATCTAGGACCAACTACACTGTGAAAAGGGAATAGTTTGCATAAAATTAACAAAACAATTTAAACTAGATCATGCCAACAAGCCAAAAATTTGTTCTGATACAAAAATCAACTAATAAAGTCAAGTCATGCAGAAAGACATCTGAAGAGCATGTGATTGATGCGAGATTTGAAATATATAGTACAAGATGATGTAATCAAAGAGCAGCCTTCAAGCCTCTTCAGCAAAGGGGAAAAAAGCGAGTTATTCTACTCAATCAGAAAAAGGATCCATCCTTATGGCTTAGCTTATGAATTATCTGGAACAATTTTTAATGCATGCAAAGCATTCTAACATGCCATTGGCTGCAGTAAAGACATTATTTTTGAACAGGATCACTTTCCAGAAAGTGTTTTTTTTTTCTTTGGAGGGTTTGGGCGTGGTGGGGATTGTGTTGGGGGTTAATACATTGTCTTGTCTGTTGTTAAAATAAAGATAGATCAAGGGAAAAAGATTGCTGCAAACACAACCTCACAGGTTATTGAGAACTTTTCCTACTTAAATGTAGTAATTGGGAAAGAAAAGGATACAGAATTATTCACTTGCCATGCAGACAGTGCTCACTCCATAACAGTCATAGGAAAAACAGAAAGTACTGAAAGAATTTTGACTGTAAAAGAGTTTATAATCCAATTTCACGGTAAGAATTATAAAGCATCTGCCAGCACACATTATGTTTGAAATAACTACCTTTTATCAGTAACCGAAGGAGGATTGGTATCACCAAATCCCTGATGGTATCTAGCTGCACTGGTGAGTTGGAATTTTCAACTGCGACTTGAATGCAGTACTCAACTTCCTTCTGCTCATTCTCTAAACCACAATTCCTGCAAGGGAACCATACATTACACTAATCTTCAACAGCAACTAAAAGTCATTCCATATTGCGGGCTAGATTTACCAAAGCCAGGAAGCTGAAAACACCTTCAACTTGTAAAAGTTGTTTTTTTTTTTTTTTTTTT